>JAVJIF010020105.1:0-81379 GCA_038442645.1 Agave tequilana | reverse complement strand
TTGTTTCGAGGTTCGAGCCACCGCTCTACTCCCCGCCTTCACCTCCGTGAAGGGTTTCCACTATCCACCGAGGACTTTACAAGGTCTACCGAAGACCCGGAGTACCGAACTCCACCACTTACAAGAACTCTACCAAAGAGCTATCTCCACAAGAGTAACAAAAAGAACAAGTAACCAAGTGATCTCAATAAAGATCACAAACTCTTTACAACACTTCTCATTACAACTTTCTTATAGAATGAGGATTGGAATTTTGGCTCTAGAAGTGTAGTGAGAAATAAACTCAGTTGTAAATGAAAATTTTCTTGCAAACACAACTGAAAAACAAAGCCAAGAATGAATTGAAAATAGAGAGCTTTTGAAACTTTTCTTTTCTTTTGAAAACTTTGAAAACTAGGTATATTTCTTGGTGTTTTTGCAAGAGACCTATTTCGTCTATTTATAGGGAGAGGGAGGGATTAAAACTCATTTTAATTAAGCTCATATGATCGAAAATAAGTCCCCAAAAGATCAAGAAAATCTGCCACTCAAAAAGTTCTAAAAACAATTTTTCAGAAAATCACCAAGGAGGAAAGAGCCGTTGGGGCTCTGGTAGGCTTGGCGGTCGACCGGTCCGGTGGCCGTCAGCCCTGCTGGCATATAACCATTGGGCTCGGGTCAACCGACCGGTCGATCAGCCTCAAGAAGGAAACACAGTTTTGCAAAGGCGGTCGACCGGTCGGCCGACCGACAAAAAACAGAGAGCAGATGTTTTTGGTCGGTCGACCGGTCGCCGACCGACAAACGTGCACAAGCGTGCACGTCCTGGACACAGGACCCGGTCGACCGGTTCAGTCTGAAACAGAAAAAACTGAGAGGAAATTCTGGACTTGGAAAAATTTGGAAAATATTTTTAAATGGATATATGACTAAGTGTCATGCTGGAAAGATAAACATACTTGATTTAAACATGATATAAATTTTGTAAGATTTAGAGTCATGTGTATATTTATCAAGGCATGAAACTTAAAACAAATACCAAGAACACAAACTTGTATTTTTTTTTTAAAATGTGTGTGTGTGTCCTAGAGCCAATATTCTACAACCTCAAACTTTAACAAACTATATCTTACATTGGTTCTAAAGGACTACAAGATCTTCAAGTGGGCTTCTCCATATGATCTTGCAAGCTTGATACTTGAGCCCGAAATGAGGTGACTTGAGTCAAAACCACCTTCCTTTAGGGAAGAATGCTCCTAGAATCATTAGAACCCTGAAACACACTAAAACAACAAACATGATTAGTACAAATAACTACACATGTTTTGTAATCATCAAAACACACTAAAATGGGTGATTGTAACCTTGGGCCAACAATCTCCTCCTTTTTGATGATGACAAAACATATAAGTTATTTAAACAAAAGGGAGAAGAGCTTGGAAGCTCTCCCTCAACTTATGCTATGTATAAAGAATGACTATGAATGGCAATATACATAAAGCATAAAAACTATACAAAAAACTATAAGCAAGCTAACTTTTTCTCCATAAAAACTCAATAATATCAAACAAACTTACTCATCTTTTTCTCCCCCTTTTTGTCATACATCAAAAAGGGTGAAACAAAACAAAAAAAATTTCTTCAAGAATCCATAATACACACATTCAACTCACCACAAATAAAAGAAAATCTAGCATAGACTAGTGGTTTTGTAAAAATATCGGCAAGTTGAAAATCGGTAGAAACATAATCAATATCAATATCACCTTTCTCATAATGATCTCTAAGAAAGTGATACTTAATGTCAATGTGCTTAGTTTTACTATGTTGATTTGCATTCTTTGTCATATGAATAGTACTAGTATTATCACAAAATATTTTAATATGATCAAAATGCAAATCATAGTCAAGGAGAGTATGTTTCATCCAAAGAACTTGTGCACAACAAGCTCCGATTGCAACATACTCCGCCTCGGCGGTTGAAAGGGCTACCGAATTTTGCTTTTTGGAAGACCAAGACACAAGACAATTACCAAGGAATTGACATGTTCCACTTGTACTCTTCTTATCTACCCTACAACCCGCATAGTCGGCATCCGAAAAACTCGTCATTGAAAATTGCCGGTTTTCAAATACCACAAACCCATTTCAATAGTGCCCTTAAGGTATCTAATTATGCGTTTAACCGCAATTATATGAGACTCTTTAGGACATGATTGAAAACGAGCACAAAGACAAACGAAAAACATAATATCCGGCCTACTAGCCGTTAAATATAACAAACTACTTATCATGCTACGATAAAGTTTAATGTCTACACTTTTACCTTGTTCATCCTTATCAAGCTTTGTGGTTATTGCCATGGGAGTTTTGCTTACTTTAGCTCCTTCAAGCCCGAACCTCTTGATTAGTTCATTTGTGTACTTGGCTTGATTGATGAAGATCCCATCCTTCTTTTGCTTGATTTGGAGACCAAGGAAATAGTTGAGCTCCTCATCATAGACATTTCAAATTCATCCTTCATGCATGACTCAAAAACTTGGCAAAGAGATTCATTAGTAGAACCAAAAATAATATCATCTACATAAATTTGCACAATAAGAATATCATTTTTTACATGTTTTGTAAACAAGGTAGAATCAATTTTTCCTTTCTTAAAACTATTTGAAATTAAAAATGAAGAAAGTCTTTCATACCAAGCCCTAGGGGCTTGTTTCAAACCATAAAGTGCCTTGTCTAGTTTAAAAACAAAATCCGGATGTGTAGGATCAACAAACCCGGGGGTTGTTCAACATACACCTCCTCTTCAATAAAACCATTAGAAAAGCACTTTTAACATCCATTTGAAATAATTTAAAATCTTTATACGATGCAAATGCAAGTGTCATCCGTATGGCTTCAAGCCGTGCTACGGGTGCAAAGGTTTCTTCAAATCGATTCCTTCGATTTGAGTGTAACCTTGGGCAACTAACCTAGCTTTATTCCTAACAACGTTACCCAATTCATCCAACTTGTTTTTAAAGATCCACTTAGTACCAATTGTTGGTCTATCGTGGGGCCTAGGAACAAGGTGCCAAACTTGGTTGCGCTCAAATTGATTGAGTTCCTCTTGCATGGCAAGCAACCAATATGAATCGGCCTCGGCTTCGAGGACGTTCTTGGGTTCAACATGAGAAATAAAGGCATAGTGCCCACAAAAATCATGAAGTTTATAGCGAGTGGTTACCCCTTTAGATATTTCACCTATAACGAGATCCTTGGGATGATGTGGATTGTATCTCCAATCCTTTGGAAGTTATTGAGTAGGCCCCACTTCAATTGTTTGATTTTCAGCTCCTTCGGCCTCTTCTACTTTAGCTTCACTTCCTTCATCATCCTTTGGCTTGCCTCCAATAGTAGGTGTATCCTCCAAGGTAACTTTCTCCAAGCCTTCATCCAAAGAATCTATTTCTATAACATTCTTAACACACAAATTAGATTCTTCAAACTTAACATGTATAGATTCCTCAATAGTCTAAGATGATCTATTGAAGATTCTATAAGCCTTACTAGTATTAGAATAACCAAAAAACATAGCCTCATAAGATCTAGCATCAAATTTTTCTAAATTATCTTTTGTATTTAAAACAAAGCACTTACATCCAAAAACTTTAAAATAAGAGACATTTGGTTTTCTGGAAAAATAAATCTCAAAAGAAGTTTTTGAAGTATTTTTACATAAGAAAACACGATTTGATATATAGCATGATGTATTAACGGCCTCGGCCCACAAATAATGTGGGAGACCATATTCACTAAGCATTGTCCTATCCATCTCTTGTAATGTTCTATTTTTTCGTTCAACTACTCCATTTTGTTGTGGAGTTCTAGGACAAGATAGTTCATGCTTAATTCCATGTTCTTCACAAAAAGTGGTAAAGGGTAGTTAATGAATTCACCTCCTTTATCACTTGTTATTCTTAAAATTGAAGAATCTTTTTCCTTTTCAACTCTTTTCTTAAAGGCTTGAAAATGTGAAAAGGCTTGATTTTTATGTTCCAAAAAGAAAACCCAAGTAAAACGTGAAAAGTCATCAACCAAAACAAATGCAAAACGATTCCCACTTAGACTTTTGGTTTGAGTAGGACCAAATAAATCCATATGGATTAACTCCAAGGGACGTGATGTCATGATATCCTTGATTGACTTGAAAGAAGACTTGGTTTGTTTCCCAAATTGACATGCGTCACAAACCCGGTCCTTTTCAAAATTCAAGTAAGGAATACCTTTCACCATTTCCTTTGTGTTTAATCTAGATATATGGTCAAAGAAATGTGGCCTAATCTTCTATGCCAAAACCAAGAGTCATCATCGAGGCTTTTAAACAAGTAATATTACAAGACATATTAGACATATCAATCATATAAACATTATTTTCATGAAAACTGGAAAATACACAAGTATTAGATATTCTATCAATAACTTTACAAACTACATTATCAAAAATAACATCAAAACCTTTATCACAAAGTTGACTAACACTCAAGAGATTATGCTTGAGGCCATCAACTAAAACAATATTCTCTATTAAAGGGGATGTACCAAGTTTAACATTACCAATACCGATGATTTTACCCTTGGCATCATCTCCGACGGTGACGGTGCCACCTTCATGGTATCTTGATAGGGTTGCAAAATTGTTGATGTCCCAAGTCATGTGCCTTGAGCAACCACTATCAAGATACCACAATCCTCTACGTCGTTGGGCCTTGGACGATACCTATATCATTTAACAAATTCATTGATTTTGGTACCCAAATTTTCTTGGGTCCTTGAAAGTTAGTGTTTCGAACCCAAATATTATGACGAGATGCATTTAGTTTATCATAGTAAAAATTAGCTAAGTGTCCTTTACGGCCACAATATGAACATGAAAAACACTTTACCATACATGAATGCATGATGTGTGTGTGAAGTGTGAGCATGTTTTGGAGGTTTTGCATGATGTAGAGGTTGTGAGGTATGAACATGAGCATGAGCATGAGTGTGAGCATAAGATTGTTTCTTAGGGATTTGTTTTTATGAAACATAGCCTCAAGTCTAGTTTTATCAAATTCACATTTTTTCAAAACTACTCCTAAAGAATCAATTTCTCTTTTAGCATGATAATTTCATTTTTATCAACTTGAGGAAATTTACCTTTGCAAGAAATCTTATAGTTGTCAAAATCTTTTTGGGTGGAAACAAGAGTGGAAAATAATTCATCTTTTTCTTTAGAAAGAGTAAAAACTTGATGATTAAGAGACTCATTTTCCTTTTTCATTTTTAAATATTTTTTCTTAAGAAAATCATAGTTATGTGATAATTCTACAAAAGCTTCTCCTAATTCATCCATGGAAAGTTCATTATCAAGAGAAGTGAAGAGGTTACCTTACTTGTGCTTTCATTAGCCATGAAGTACATGTTGGTGGTGTCGATTTCCTCCTCGAATTTGCTCTCGGAATCCCATGTAGCCTTCAACGCTTTCTTCTTGTAAGGCTTCTTTGATGTGGAGGGCTTTACTTTATCCGGGCACTCCGCAACAATGTGTCCTGGTCTTTGGCAATTGAAGCAAATAATTTTTCTTTCTTCTTTGCCTCCTTGTCATCTCCTTCTTCCTTGAAACTTAGCCTTGTTGTACATCCTCCGAACGTTCTTCACAAGAAGTGAGAGCTCTTCGTCATCTTCTTATTCATCGTCTTCGTCGGAGTGTGTGGATTGACTCTTGAAGGCTATAGTTTTCTTCTTGGAGGGAGCCATTTCCTCCCTTGCTTTTCTCTCCATCTCATGGGTTTTGAGGTTCCCAATGAGACCTATTAGCTCCATCTCCTCCTTGTCATTGAGTTCCTTCAAGGTTGTTGCTTTTACTTCCCATGAAGGAGGAAGAGCCCGGATGATCTTTCTTACTCTTTGGTCGTTGTCGATAGCATACACCTAGAGAAGAAAGTCCATTAGTGATCTTTGTAAATCTTGTAACCATATCATCTATGATTTCATTCTCTTGCATGCAAAAGTTTTCATATTGGGACCGAAGAAGGTCTATCTTAGCCCTTCACTTGTGAAGTCCCCTCATGTGTTACTAGTAAGTGTGTCCAAATCTCAAATGCGGATTTACAATGGATGACTCTAGAAATGTCATCATCATTGAGGGCTTGAAGTAGTGCATAATGAGCCCTAGCATTGGCATCAAACTCCTTAGTCTCAATTTCGGACCAAGTGGATTCATCTCCGGGGGGTGCACTAAAGGGTTTGGTCACGGCCTTTGCAACTCGACTTCCTAGAGATTGCAAGAAAATGGTCATCTTAACCTTCCATATGGGAAAGTTAAGTCCATCAAACTTTGGGGGTGTCTTAATTCCATCGGCCATTTTTACTACGTGAGAGTGTATGAAAAATAAATAGTATGATTAGCAATGAAGGATCTCTCTAAGGTTGTTAAGCCAGGAGCCTAGAGACCAAGCTCTGATACCAATTGAAAAACACCTAGAGGGGGGTGAATAGGTGTAATTGCTAATCTACTAACTTTTTAAAACAAGTATGGATGAATGATGCAACGATCTCTCAAAACAAGACTAGGAGCCGTATACCGGTGAAGGGTTCTGAACTCCTTCCTCGTTATTCCTCTAGATATGAGTTAGAGGTGCGCAATGCAATCTTGTTGTATGAGATTTGATCGACAAAATATCAATGAATGAATAATAGGCAATGATGAAGTGCACACAAGATATATCACAATTAAATGAAACAATATCAAAAACTAGAAACAATAAGTAATAGAGCAATTTGAAAGTAAAGCGAAATAGAGAGCAAGAGCAAAAGGCAATCGCAAACACAAGTATTTGTTTTGAGGTTCGAGCCACCGCTCTACTCCCCGCCTTCACCTCCGTGAAGGGTTTCCACTATCCACCGAGGACTTTACAAGGTCTACTGAAGACCCAGAGTACCGAACTCTACCACTTACAAGAACTCTACCAAAGAGCTATCTCCACAAGAGTAACAAAAAGAACAAGTAACCAAGTGATCTCAATAAAGATCACAAACTCTTTATAACACTTCTCTTTACAACTTCCTTATAGAATGAGGATTGGAATTTTGGCTCTAGAAGTGTAGTGAGAAATAAACTCAGTTGTAAATGAAATTTTTCTTGCTAACACAACTGAAAAACAAAGCCAAGAATGAATTGAAAATAGAGAGCTTTTGAAACTTTTCTTTTCTTTTGAAAACTTTGAAAACTAGGTATATTTCTTGGTTTGAAAACTTTGAAAACTAGGTATATTCTTGGTGTTTTTGCAAGAGACCTATTTCCTCTATTTATAGGGAGAGGGAGGGATTAAAACTCATTTTAATTAAGCTCATATGATCCAAAATAAGTCCCCAAAAGACCAAGAAAATCTGCCACTCAAAAAGTTCTAAAAACAGTTTTTCAGAAAATCACCAAAGAGGAAAGAGCCGTTGGGGCTCTGGCAGGCTTGGCGGTCGACCGGTCCTGTCGGCCGTCAGCCCTACTGGCATATAGCTGTTGGGCTCGGGTCGACCGACCTCAAGAAGGAAACACAGTTTTGCAAAGGCGGTCGACCGGTCGGCCGACCGACAAACGTGCACAAGCGTGCACGTCCTGGACACAGGACCCGGTCGACCGGTCCGGTCGGCCGGTTCAGCCTGAAACAGAAAAAACTAAGAGGAAATTTTGGACTTGGAAAATTTTGGAAAAATATTTTAAATGGATATATGACTAAGTGTCATGCTGGAAAGACAAACATACATGATTTAAACATGAATAAATTTTGTAAGATTTAGAGTCATGTATATTATCAAGGCATGAAACTTAAAAACAAATACCAAGAACACAAACTTGTATTTTTTTTAAAATGTGTGTGTGTGTCCTAGAGCCAATATTCTACAACCTCAAACTTTAACAAACTATATCTTACATTGGTTCAAAGGATTACAAGATCTTCAAGTGGGCTTCTCCATATGATCTTGCAAGCTTGATACTTGAGCCCGAAATGAGGTGACTTGAGTCAAAACTACCTTCCTTTAGGGAAGAATGCTCCTAGAATCATTAGAACCCTGAAACACACTAAAACAACAAACATGATTAGTACAAATAACTACATATGTTTTGTAATCATCAAAACACACTAAAACGGGTGACTGTAACCTTGGGCCAACACAAATCTGGCAGTTGATTGCCATAATCTCTTGACTCTCCTAAAACGAGTAAGAGGATCAGAAGAGATCTTCTAATTATATGAAAAGAATCGATCAAGAAGATCAACCGACCTGCTATTTCTAGCTTCGCAGAAGCTGATTCTAGCCTCACAGCAAGGCTACTTTCCAGATTTAAACAATTTGATTTAATCTGTTTCTATATTTTTCAAGGGACAATTATACCCTTGCTCTCCCTATAAATAGCCCACCAGGGGCATAAGGAGAGAAGACCGATCTAGGGAGGGAGAGGACTTCTTCTTCACGACGTGAAAGGATGCACCGCGCGCACAAATAGAGATCTATTCTCTAGAATTCAGAGACTTTTAGAGAGCTACTTCTCTAATCAGGTGTTGATACCCTAATACCTTCCTTCCTCTCAAGGAATTTTCGGAACCAGGCGAGAAGGAATCCTAAGCGAAGGTAGTTTGAGAAGTAACAAGAGGGTTCTACCAACCTTCTGTTCTCCGATTCCCTGAACCAGGCGAGAAGGGAATCTCATCGCTCGCATCGTCAAAGGGACAAAGTGGTCGCGTGCTGACCAGACTCCTATCGGCACACTTCTCTGGAATCTCTAAGGAGATCTACTTGTGATCTTTTTAAGAATACTTATAATTTAGCTCCTCAACTCTCTTTTTGTAAGTTTTCCCTTTTCAAATCAATGGAAAACACTTATGATTTTCACATGTTAATGTTTTAAGCCTCATTGACTATTTTCATGAATATGCTATTCACATGATGCTTGTGCACTCATATTTAAATTTGTTTCTCATGACTATATTTTCATGAGCATTATGAGCCTTATAGATCTTGAGTGACAATTTTGTGTACTTAGTTATGATTCATTAGATACATAATTTGGTTTCATGTTTGAAGGATCTTTAACTAGTTTTTCAAAAATTACATTAACTAGTTATTATTCTTCATTTGGTAGTGTTTTCATCTATAATTATTTTCAAATCATATTTTGAAAACTCTACCAAACAAAGGGCGGATGGTTGGGCGACTATGTCTTGTGTGCCTTATTGAAAATCCTTTTAATATGTACATGAATAGGTAGATAGTTATGAGTTATACACATGAACTTCATGAAATTTTATCCTTGTATACTCATATTTGTTTCTTATATATGCATGCTTCAAATTTCAAATAATATCAATTTATATTGGTATTTTCTTTTTCACACATATAAATGATTTGATTGTGCCCGATTTACAATATCCATTTTATATTTAAAGCATAAATTATGTTTATGCTAAGCTTGACTAATTTTTAAATGTTAATTGGTACCTAAATGAGCTTATGCATTTTTTTCTATTGGTATTTAAATAGATATCAAAATATAGTTCACTATTGTACCTTTTCGTATCAAAATTTTACAACGTTTCAATTTCAATTGGTATCAAAAATCTACTTTTGGTATCTTAAAAATTTTGTGTATTTACAAGTGGTATATCAAAATGTGTTTTGTTGACTTAAGAAAATTTAAAAATTTATTTTTAAGAGTGATTTCAAAATTTCTTGATATGTATTGCTTATATGCAAGGGGAGCTTATTTACAGACCTGACAGAGTCCGGTCGACCGACCCAGTCGACCGACGTGCACGGCTGTGCATGTGTGCACGTCGGTCGACCGCCCGGGCGACCGGGATCAATGACAGTGCTCTCTGTTTATTTCGGTCGACCGGATCGGCCGACCGTAAGAGAGTTTCACTCTCAGGCAGAGTTGCGCTCGACCCGGCGGTCGACCGTTTCCTCCAACGGTCGGATTTATGACCGTTGGCGGTCGACCGACCCGGTCGACCGGTAGCTGTCAGAAATTCTGACAGACTCCAACAGCTCTATTTTTCTCGACAGATTTTTGTTGGGATTCATCCCAACAACTCTTTTGAGCTGTATACCTTGTTTTTCCTCCACTATAAATAGTGGGTCACTTCAACAAGTTTAAGAATAAGATTTACATATAAAAATTCAAGTTTTCAAAAGCATTTCATTTTAGAAAAGATTTTCATCAAAGCCAAAATTTCCAACACCTTCTTGAAGCAATCCTCTCTACTTCTCTCTAGTCTTTTGCACTACACAATCCCAAGTATCATCTCTTTCATATTGGTTATAGGATTGTGCAAAGTGAGCCTTTTGTGATCAAGTGTGATTAACTTTATTCTTTGAGCGAAGTTGTAGAGGCATCGGCCTCAAGCGAGCGGGTGTGCTCCAAGTGGTGTTGCGGCATCACGAGAGATAGGACAAGTGTGTCCTTGTATTGACGATCCAGTGGGATCACCAATAGTGGAAATCCTTCAAGTGTGAAGGTGGGGACGTAGAGCGTGGCTCAAACCTCGAAAAAATTCCTTGTGTTTGCGTTTGATCAAATTTCTTTAAACTCTATCTCTTTTTACTTGCTCCTTTATATTGTTTAATTACTTGCAAGTAGTTTAATTGTGTTCTTCTTTTAAATAGTTTTAAATTCCGCATAATTGTCATTTTATATAGCCATCACCTATTCACCCCCCTCTAGGTGATTTCAATTGGTATCAGAGCCTAACCCTTACATTTGGTTTAACCACCTTAGGGAGATCCTTGTATTTGGCTATATTTTTGTGCATTTATATTTGTTTGTGCATTATACCTTTGTATTCATGGCATCCCTTGACTTTTCTAGCATCAAGTCCCCACCCAATTTGATGGCTTGAACTTCCCCATTTGGAAGGTCAAGATGAACTTATTTTTTAAGTCCCTAGGAGTTAGAGTAGCTAGGGCCATAACCAAAGAATTTATAGAACCTCTCACCGATGAGAGATCATGGTCCGAGGACACCACCAAGGACTATGAGGCCAATGCTAGGACTCAATATGCATTAACTCAAGCCCTTAATGAAGATGACCTTTCACGCATCATTAACTGTAAATCCGCATTTGAAGTGTGGAATGTTTTGATTGTTACTCATGAGGGAACGTCACAAGTCAAGAGATCAAAGATTGACTTGCTTCGTTTTCAATATGAGAATTTCTACATGCTTGAAAATGAAAATATTGATGATATGCTCACTCATTTCACCAAGATAACTAATGCACTATCTTCTTTAGGTGATACGATCGATAATGACCAAAAGATCTGGAAGGTCATTAAAGCTCTTCCCAAAGCTTGGGAAGTCAAGGCAACTACCCTCAAGGAGCTCAACGATCAGGAGGAGATTGACTTCTCCGGCTTCATCGGCAATCTCAAAACCCATGAGATGGAGATGAAGGTTAGAGAAGAAAGGGAGGCGCCAAAGAAGAAAGCCCTCGCCTTTAAAGCCACTCCAACCAACCATGATGAGGAGGACTCATCGGAAGATTACGATAAGGACTTGGCCATGCTCATCCAGAAGGTGGGCAAAATGTTTTACAAGAAGGGGAGGTAAAGCAACTTCCGAAGAGGGAAACCTCAAGAAAGATTTGAAAGAAAAAGAGAGGAGCCGGGTCCTTGCTTCCATTGCAAGAAGATCGGACATCTCATCGCCGATTGCCCCGCTCTCCAAGCCACAACCTCCAAAATGGGCCAAAGAAGAAGAAAGCAATGGTGGCCACTTGGGGCGATACGGAGTTGGAATCCGAAGAGGAGAACGACGCCGCACACATGTGCTTCATGGCACATGGGGAGGATGCAACCAAGGTATGTCTTGATAACTCCATAGAAGATGATGAATTGACTATGGATGAACTAGCTCAATTTTTTGAAGAATTACAACATAGGTATGAGATTTCACAATCTCAAAATAAAAAATTGAAAAATGAAAATGATTTATTGAAAAATAAATATGATATTGTTATAAAAGAGAAAAATGATTTATCTAATGCTTTTGAGAAAATAAAGATTGATTTTAAAAAATATAAAATAGCTTGTAAAGGGAAAAACCCCCATTTTATCATGTAATAAAAATGAATTTATTGAGATCCAAAAACCAGTTGATGTTTTGGACTCAACACTTAAAAAATGTGCATTTGATTTAAATAAATTTGCATTTAGGTTTCCCAAAGGAATAACCAAAGGGAAACACACTCACCATCAACATGCACGGAAACATGCACACACACATAAGCATGCACACATGTATAGTAGTGGTAGGATTTATGTTTACACTCATTGTGGCCGCAAAGGCCATTTAGAAAAATTTTGTTTTGCTAAGCTTAATATATCAAATAAACATGTTTGGGTTCGCCTAAGTACTAACCCTAAAGGACCAAAAAGATATGGGTACCAAAAGGCACACCAAATTTAGTTAATACAGGTGGGTCTTCTTCCTCCAAGATGTAGGGGGAGACGGTGCCCGGGTGGTGGATGCATCAACGCTAAACGAACACATCGTCGCTTGCATCGCTATCATGGAGGCACCTATTTTGGAGAATGCCCTCAGTTTGGTAATTTCTCCACATAAAAGTTTTATTTTTTTATATGCATAGGATTGCTAGTTTACCATGTTGTTGTATTGATATATGTTAGAGTAAACTTGCACTTCCTTCATGCTTATATGTATGTTTTGTTTTATATTAACATATAATTTTGTATGTCCACATGTCTAGATTTGATTGAATATGTGTTTTTGTCAAAACTAAATAAAGATTTATTTAAAACACTTTTAAAACAAAAACATAGAGATGGCAATTGCGCGCCTCAACTCATATCTAGAGGAATCTCGAGGAGAAGTACAGAACCCTTCACCGGGTATTCGGCTTCAACATCTCTAAATCTTTGCTTTATTTATTCACAAATAATAACAAAAAGTAAAAATAGGTATAATTCTTGTTGATTTTTATAACCTATATGATCTAAAATATGTTTACGCATTTTTGATGAGATTATACTCTTTTAGTGTTATTTCAAAATATTAGACAATTTTTTAACTGGTTTTTGCTACTGTCAGTTTTTGGGCAATACCGGCAGACCGGAGCGGCCGACCGACCTTGCCTGGAGGAATTTTTTATTTTTCCTCTGTGGCCGGCCGACCGGAGCGGTCGACCGACTAATCTGTCAGTACTCTCGGGTATTTTCAGTCGACCGGACCGGTCGACCGGGCGACGGGAAACTGCTTTTTACCCATCACAATTTAAAGCCCTAAAACTCATTTTCTCTCTCTCACCTCCGCCGACTTCTCACATTTCCTCTCTCAAAAACCCTAACAACCCTAATCCATCTCATTCCAACTCAAATCCAACCCTAAAACTTCTAAAAATTTCCTGGATCTTCAGTCTCAGGTCCTGATCTACGTGTATTTTCAAGGAATTTCGAATTTTGGCTTCTTGATCTTCAATCCTTCAAGGTAAAAATCGTTTTTTCTTTGATCTTGCATCTAATCTTGTTATCTATCTAGATCTTGTCTTTCATCTAGCTTAGATCAAACCTTTACCTTGTCTATTTCTTAGATTTTGACCTAGATCTAATTTTAACCAAATAAAAATGCCTAAAAGATCTAGATCTGAGAAGGGTAAATCCATTGCCCCTTCTTCCTCTACCAAATCCAAACCTTTGTTTGTTTCCTCTCAAGCAAAACATCGCTATATTCTCCTTTCGGAGAGAACTATCATATCTGGTAGATGTGTGGTTCTTCAAGACTTTGAACACCTCAACATACCACAGATTTTGAGGAACAACTCTCTTGATCAATTCATGTCCATTAGGGAACCTGTTTACACCTCACTCATTCCATATTTCTACACCAACTTGTCTTATGAGGGTAACAGGGTTAGGTCTAGGGTACTTGGGAGAGACATTGACATCTCTCTCCGAGAGTTTGCTGATCTTCTGCATCTCTCCTGTGAGGGAGTTGATGTCTATTCCTTTGACCTTCAGGATTTTGATTATCCGGCCGGTGAGTCTGCGCTCACCGCGTCAACTTTGCTTCGCGGGGATGACAACCCCGGTCTAGTAAGAAATGAGGAGGTGAGATACTATACTCTCACTGCTCAAGTTCTTGCTAAGTTTGTCTTTTACAACATCCTGCCCAAATCAGGAGAATTTAGTCACGCCAGGGGATCTGTCCCATTGATTGTCTATTACCTTCTGTGAGGCATCAAGATTAACATCCCCCGGTTTATCATCTCCCACATGACCTCAGATCATGTTCTTGTCCCCACCAGGCACTTGCCTTATGGGATGATTATTTCATACCTTCTGAAAAAACTTGATTTCGATTTGTCCTCTCTGAGACCCACAGAACCCTCTGTGAACTTGAACTGCACTCTCCTAAAGAGGATGCAAGCTGGGATGCGTCACCATGCTCCCCAGCAGCCACCCATTCCTCCGACTTCTTCTGTTCCAGGGTCTTCTTCTATTCCAGGGTCTTCTTCTGCTCCAGGGTCATCTATTCCATCTGACCTCCAGTCCTTCATTGCTTCTGAGTTGCGAGCTCAGTTTCAGGAGCATCATTCTTTGATTTCCGCTGAGATCCAGCAGCGCCACACCCAGTTATCTGCAGAGTTAGCGGCACATCGGAGGAGATGGACACTCACTACCAAGGACTTCGCAACGACATGTGCTACTTTGCTGATTCCATGCGATACATGGATTCGCAATTTGGTGCACTCTATGTGAAGTACAATATGCGAGCACCAGACCCTACGCCGTATGCCCGGCCGCTTCCTTCCTCTGGCCCTCCATTTCCGGCCAGGCCTCCTACAGCTCCTCCAGCGTCACAGCCTGCTGTAGCTGCTATTGACCCTGAGGAGGAGGATGATGAGGATGAGGATGATGATGATGATGATCCTGTTGGTGTTGAGAAGGTTGCTGTGAGCGTTGAGGACGACTCGTCTGAGGAGTACGAGTCTGACGATGAGGAGTGACTTTCCCTTTGTTGATGATGTTAAAAAGGGGGAGAGTTATTTATGAGAGATATTTATGAGACTCTTTTTTTTTGGGCTTGTAGTACTTTATTTATTTTTGTTTATTTTGGGTTGTAGTTATTATGTGTTACTTTGGACATGTAATGAGTGGACATGTGTTTATGGTTTTATGTTTTATGTTTTGTATGAACATAAGTTACTCCTTTATGGCATCCATTTTATTTTAGATATGTATGGACATATGTATTTATGCTTGGTTGATTGGCATGTGTTTCATTTCCATATACTATATATGCTATTTATTCATGCCTAAGTATCTCTTTGTTATATGCATGTGTTGAGGGGGAGCTTCACTTGAAGTCTCCACCCAAAATATCTGTGATAACTATATATGTTTTGTCATCATCAAAAAGAGGGAGATTGTTGGCCCAAAGGCCATTAGCCCGGACATTTTGATGATAACAAACCATATTTAGTTATGTTTTTAATAATCTTGTTTACATAAGTTTCAGGAATATATATTTGTTGATTTGACGGCTCCAACTCAAGACTCACGCTTTTGGACGCCGCAAAGAATTTGGATCCCCGAGCCTAGCACAGTAGAAGCGCTCCGGATCATACAAGAAGAAGAAACTCAAGATTTGTAATTTTCTGTTTAGTTTTTATTTTTAGATGTTTTTGTCAAAACCTAGATGTTAGAGGTAGAATATTTGGGATTGTCACTCACACACACTTAGTATTGCTTCATGGCTTCAAAACAAGTTTTATATCAAAATTTCTAACTTAGTTTTTAGAAAAACCATGTTTGAAAAAATCAGTTTTTAGAAAAATTATTTTTTCATTTTAAAAAGGATTTTTATCAAATGATGTCCTAACATGTTTGAGTGATGATCTATGATCACACTCTAAGTTTTATAAGTCCTAGAACCTTATTTTAGGAATCCTTAACCAAAAATGCTTTAACCAAAAATTCCCTTTGGCAGACTCTGGAAAACAGACCTGACAGAGTCCGGTCGACCAACCCAGTCGACCGACGTGCACGGCTGTGCATGTGTGCACGTCGGCCGACCGCCCGGCGACCGGGATCAATGACAGTGCTCTCTGTTTATTTTGGTCGACCGGATCGGCCGACCGTAAGAGAGTTTCACTCTCAGGCAGAGCTGCAGTCGACCCGACAGTCAACCGTTTCCTCCAACAGTCGGATTTATGACCGTTGGCGGTCGACCGACCCGGTCGACCGGTAGCTGTCAGAAATTCTGACAGACTCCAACAGCTCTATTTTTCTGGACAGATTTTTGTTGGGATTCATCCCAACGACTCTTTTGAGCTGTATACCTTGTTTTTCCTCCACTATAAATAGTGGGTCACTTCAACAAGTTTAAGAATAAGATTTACATATAAAAATTCAAGTTTTCAAAAGCATTTCATTTTAGAAAAGATTTTCATCAAAGCCAAAATTTCCAACACCTTCTTGAAGCAATCCTCTCTACTTCTCTCTAGTCTTTTGCACTACACAATCCTAAGTATCATCTCTTTCATATTGGTTATAGGATTGTGCAAAGTGAGCCTTTTGTGATCAAGTGTGATCAACTTTATTCTTTGAGCGAAGTTGTAGAGGCATCGGCCTCAAGCGAGCGGGTGTGCTCCAAGTGGTGTTGCGGCATCACGAGAGATAGGACAAGTGTGTCCTTGTATTGACGATCTAGTGGGATCACCAATAGTGGAAATCCTTCAAGTATGAAGGCGGGGACGTAGAGCGTGGCTCGAACCTCGGAAAAATTCCTTGTGTTTGCGTTTGATCAAATTTCTCTAAACTCTATCTCTTTTTACTTGCTCCTTTATATTGTTTAATTACTTGCAAGTAGTTTAATTGTGTTCTTCTTTTAAATAGTTTTAAATTCCGCATAATTGTCATTTTATATAGCCATCACCTATTCACCCCCCCTCTAGGTGATTTCAGAACCAAGTCGACTACAACTACTTTATAAGTCGACTAGGCCAGTGATTAGTCGACTAGGGGAAAGGGGTTGTCGACTACAATTGTCTATTAGTCGACTAGGTCTTCTGTCAAGTCAACTAACAGACAAACAGAGAGTTGGAATCAAATTGAGACACAGGATTAGTCGACTAGGGGTTTGATCAAGTCGACTACACTATGGGTTAGTCGACTATAAAGGGATATAAGTCGACTATAAATCTATGATATGTGTGTGTGCATCAGGGCTTTTGACATGCTATTATACAATTACAAAACATATCATATCAACTCTCTTTGGGAATACTTGATCATGAAGAACTCTTGATATAGTCGTGTGATAGAGCTCCAAATGAAATGCTTCACAAATGTCTTCATCAAAACATGTTCCAACATTCTCCCCCTTTTTGATGATGATACTTTGTGTTCACATATGCTCCCCCTGTAGAAAATAAGTTATATTTTCCTCCCCCTGCAGAAATTGGGTTATAACAGATATAGAAATACTTTGTTCTCCCCC
This sequence comes from Agave tequilana, assembly GCA_038442645.1. NCBI lineage: Eukaryota > Viridiplantae > Streptophyta > Magnoliopsida > Asparagales > Asparagaceae > Agave > Agave tequilana. The sequence goes on along the minus strand of JAVJIF010020105.1, from coordinate 63,864 downwards.
TGCAACAAATATATCATAGAATGTGTGTATATATATATATATATATATATATATATATATATATATATATATATATATATATATTTATATGCAGGTACCACATAAGAAGTTGATAATATATATATATATATATATATCTATATATATATATATATAGAATATGATATATATATATATATATATATATATATATATATATATATATTCTTATCAACTTTCTTATATGGTACCTACAAGATAAAACGTTAGATGGTACCAAATATAAAAGAACATATTAACCTTTAGGAGTCCAAATCCATTTAGAATTTTGTTTTCACCTGTTAGTATACACGTAATTGTATGAATTACATATATCATGAATGTATGATGTAATATTGGTATTTTTATCAAAAATGCTTAAATTCTTAGGAATCCATATAAACTTATTTTTCTTAGACTTTCTTGTCATAAAAGACTTATATGGATTATTCCAATATGAAGATTTTTCAGCATATCCAAGACCATAGTTATTATGTGACAACTTTTGAGAAGATAATAAATCATTCAACTTTTCTTTTTCTTGATTGAACTTAGTCACATTTTTCAAAATTTCTTCATATTTCTTTTTGAAAACTGAAATGTCTTTATCTAATATAGAAATCCTTTCATTCAAAGACATAGTTTCCTTTTTAAGAAAAACATTTTCTTTTATAAACTTCTCATTATCATTTTTCAAAGATGATATTACTTTTTCAAACTCATCTTTTTGAGAGTTTATAGAAGAAACTTGTAAAGCGTAACATGAATTTTCATTTAAAAGTTTTTCATTTTCTTTTGATAAAACTTTATTTTTCAGTTTTTATTTTTCAGATCATTAAATAATTCATGAAATGCATCTGAAAGTTCAGTAAATGATACCTCATTATCTTCTAGGGCCATGTAACAGAGGTTGATACGTTCAGTGGTCTCTTTTTCGTCAGAGAAAGAGGAATCACTGTTTTCCTATGAGGCTTCGTAGTCTTTTATCTTTCTAAACTTTTTGCTCTTGAATTTGCCTTTATTTTTGAGAAAAGGGCAATCCTTCTTCAAATGACCTATTTTGTTACAATTAAAGCATTTAAATTTACCTTGCTTTAGAAATCTCCTGAATTTCTTTGAAAGCATTGCCATCTCCTCTTCATCGTCATCGGAATCGTTCGTTTCGGAGGATGCATGAAAAGCAAGTTCTTTCTTCTTTGAGTGGTGTTGTCGTTCCTCCTTCTTTCTTTCTTCTAATTGCACTTCATATGCCATTAGATTACCAATTAGGTTTTCTAATGACATAGTTGAGAGATCATTCGCCTCTTCAATTGCGGTTGTCTTCTTCTCTCATTATGGTGTGAGTGCACGAAGGATCTTGCGAACTTTTTCTACTTGTGTGTATTTCTTTCCAAGGGATGCTAAGGAATTGGTAATGTCGGTGAATCTTGTAACCATTTCTGATATGGTTTCATTCTCCTCCAATTTGAATAACTCAAACCTGTGGACAAGAACAGATATTTTAGACTCTTTAACTTTATTTGTGCCTTCGTGTGTTACCTGAAGAGTATGCCATATTTGATGTGCAGAAGTGGTTGTTGACACACGGTTGAACTCTTCTTTGGTTAAGGCACAGAACAAGGCATTCATCGCTTTGGCATCAAGGTTCGCATTCTTCTTTTGATCATCACTCCAAGCGTTGTAGTTGGTTGTTGGCTTGGTGTACGATGCTTCTACGATGTTCCAAAGTTCGTAGTTGAGCGATTGCAAGTAGATCTTCATTCTACACTTCCAATAGTTGTAGTTGGATCCGTCAAATAGCGGTGGACGTTGTGTAGAATGTCTTCTTTGAATTGTAACGAAGGGAACTCCGTTGCCATCCTTGCTTGTTGTTGTTGACTAGGTATGCAGGGCTTGTATGCCGGTTCGGGCTCTGATACCAAATGTTGGTCCCGATATGATGCCAATTGTTGAACTTGCTCTTATGGCACTTATGGATCTAAAATACGAAGTCATCACAAATGCTAAACAAAGAAGGATTAAAGTTAAACAAATAAATAACTTGCAATAAAAGGAAAAGTAAATCTCAGAAAGTTAGACAAACGCAAACACGAGAGATTTATCCTAATTCGGTCCTCGTGACCTACATCCAGTCCCTAAGCCACACGCTTAAGATTTTCTTTATCCTTGATTTTGTACACCAAAATCAACACCATGCACACCACTTGACAAATCCCTTTTGCCAAATGTGTACACCTCTCATAACTAAGAGAACAATCACCACCTTGTACAACTTGCTTCTACACCAAGAAGACTCTCTTGTACAATGATTTCTTTGAGGATTACAACACTTCCTATAAGCCTTGGTATAGTGTATGAATGTGGACAAGGGCTAGTATAGGAGAAACTTCAGAAAACTTCACTATAGAGTTGGAATTTGGTGAAGAACTAAAGTGGGAACAGTTTTCAGGATTGGCAGAATTTTTGATTTAGAAAACTGAAGATTAGGATTGGTATTTAGCCTTTAGATTAATAACCATATTTATAGCTGCACACTAGGGTAAGTTAGGGTAGTTTCAGGTGCAATTCAAAAGTTAAAACATTGGAAAATGTTGCACAAAAGACCAGATAACAGAAACTGTCCAACAGTCAGAAACTGCCTATAGTCAACTTGCCTTTTGAGTTAGTCGACTAGTCTAGGCAAATTTCCAAAGGTTAGTCGGCTAGTATTGACTATAAGTCGACTAGGTCAAGATAAGCTCAAGTGACAGGTTTCTGGATAACTGAACCAAGTCGACTACAACTACTTATAAGTCGACTAGGCCAGTGATTAGTCGACTAGGGGAAAGGGGTTAGTCGACTACAGTTGTCTATTAGTCGACTAGGTCTTCTGTCAAGTCGACTAACAGACAAACAGAGAGTTGGTATCAAATTGAGACACAGGATTAGTCGACTAGGGAGTTTGATCAAGTCGACTACACTATGGGTTAGTCGACTATAAAGAGATATAAGTCGACTATAAATCTATGATATGTGTGTGTGCATCAAGGCTTTTGACATGCTATTATACAATTACAAAACATATCATATCAACTCTCTTTGGGAAGACTTGATCATGAAGAACTCTTGATATAATCGTGTGATAGAGCTCCAAATGAAATGCTTCACAAATGTCTTCATCAAAACATGTTCCAACATTCACCCCTTTGTTGATGATTTGACAAAAAGGGTGATTGCACACATTTATTGCATTATTCTTTATTAAATATCCACATTATCATGTAATAAATCTGCTAAATTTCTTATCTTAAATGTCTATTTTGCAGAAGATAATCATTAGGAGAAAGAGGATAAAATCAAATAAATATCAGTTAAATTTAAATTTAACTAGATCTATTTAGTTAGAGGAGGATGATCCCAAATCCAGTTGGTTAAATTCAGCTTTTAGTGAATCAAGTGGTTAAAGCTAAAGATCAACTGAGGATAACATCAAATACAGAGTCCAAATCCAAAGGGATAACAATAAGAGAAGATAAACGGATGAGATGAAGCAATTTTGACTCAGATTCTAACTGGATACATTTTAGTATTTGAATCATAACTTTCGCTACCAGAATTCAAATATGATGATTCAAGAGGATCCAGAAAGAGGACTTAAAAGGCTACAACTCTTAAGTTGGTCATTATTACTAATTCTGTCATTTGATAAGTTATATTTAGCAATTAATACGCCAATAAGTTACATATCAGAACTGAATATCCACATCAAATCAAGTTTGGAGATAAGGGGAGGATTCAAATTCAGAAATAGCCAGTTTTCCTTATCTTCATACTCCTCTACCCCCTACATTTTTCCTATAAATACAATCTCAAAGGCAAAAAGGGGAAAGACCAGGCAGAGAGTAGAATTTAGGCTATACTGTAGTTTGTAATTTAGGCTTTTAGTTTTCTTTTATGTAATTTTGATTTTCTTTATTTAACTGAGAGGAGAGGAGACTTTCATGGAGGAATAAGAACAAGCTTGTACTGAGGGTGACACCGGTGTAAGTAATCTTTTCTTTCTTTGTTATTTGAATCGAATCAAAGTTTTCTTTTCTTTTTTATTCTTATTTTCATTTGCTTCCCTCTTCTGTGTTTGTGGATCCAAATGAATCCGATAGTCTCGAAGTTGCCTTGCCCTTGCAAGTGTCGTTGATGACTTATGGTGATGGATATTCATTTCTATAGTAGTGTAGCTTTCCCCCTTCATTTCATAGTGTAAATGGGAAATGGGGAAAATCCTATTTGTGTTACTTCGCTCGCCTTCAAACAAAGGTACATCGTCGATACGGGTCAAAGGTAAGCAGGAGCCGAAGAGGTAAGTAATTTTTTTAGGTTTTAATTTTCTTTTCTTTTAACTTTAGTTTAGATCACCAACACCACTATCTCCCAATTCTTTTATCACTCCTTTTCAATTTCTTTGTATATATCTATTTCTATTTTCTCCACCTTCTCATTCTACCACTTTCTTCCTAACTTAACTGTAACTCTTTTTTTATTTTCTTTTAAAGAACTAAAAGAACTTTAACCATTCTTTGTAGCATAAAAGAGAACTTACTAAAAAAGCTTCCATCGCTAGTCACTCCTTGTGGATCACGACCCGCATAGCCACTTGCTATTGCGGTAGAATTGAGAACTTGCACTATGGTTATAAAAGTTTTGAAATTCTGTATTTTTGAGCAGGTAAAATCTCAATCAAATTTTGGCGCCGTTGCCGGAGAGGGACGGTAAGTAATTCTCTTTTCAGTTTATATTTTTTTGGTTAGCTTTCTTGTTTGTTCTTGGTGCACAGATTTGACAACAAGGAATTTTTGCTACAGTGGACATATAAGTGGCCCTAAACTCCGCTCAAGAAAGCAGAGCCTAAAAGCCCTCAGATTTGCTATATTCCTGTGGCAATCTGAGTGAACTACTAGCCTGTATTTTCTGCAAGTTGACTGAATTGTATAGTTTAATATCTGTAGCATTTATTTCCTTATTTGACTCTTTGAGGCGGAACCAGCACTTGAAAATGTGTGTTTTGTAAATTTAGTGAAATTATGTATGTGTTAATATTCCTTCGATACTTCCGTTATAGCATTAGCTCAACGGGTCGAATCCATAGGGACGGGAGGCGATAGAAGCATTAACAGTTTATGTTCATGTTAGTTGTTAACAGTTTCTTCTTTGTTAAAGAGTTAGAAAAAGAAAAAGAAAAGAAATCCAGAAGTGATAGATAAGAAGACGATGAAAGCGATGTGAAAATACAAAGAAGTGGTTTGGAAAATAAAATAGAAAAGAAGATGAAGCTTGTGGTAAAGAAAATGAAAATAAAGGTGAACTAAGAGGATGGTAAAAACAACGACAGAAAAAATGATAAAAGATTTTGGAATTGGTTTTTAAAACAAAGTAAAAGAAAACTCATGGCTACTAACTAATTGATTGAGGCAAAACCTGCACACAAAATACGAGATTATAGAACTTAAGAAAGGAGATGCGCAAGTGCTCAATTCTTCCGCTATAGCAAGTGGCTATGCGGGTCGTGATCCACAAGGAGGGTTTGCGATGGAAGCGTTACAGTTCTTTATTGAAATCTTTTAAGAAAATAAAACGAAGGTTCTTCTCTGTTTTTAGTTATGAAAAGGGAAAAAGAATTATGTTATGTTAGAAGAAAATGGAAGATGAAGAAGGTGGAAAATTCAGAAAACGATGAAAAGCGACTATGTACAATGAAGTGGAGAAGAAAAGTTAGAGGAGGTGGTTATCTATACTAAAGAAGTAAAAGAAAAGAAAGAAAGAAAAGTGAAGAGATACTTACCTAGGTTGATTGATGACTTACTTGGAAACCTTTTTGCAAGTTCTACCTTTTTGCTTCGAAGGCGTTCAACGCATAGATCATAAACTCGAGCTCGGTCCCGTGCACATTATATCGTCAAGCATAAGAAGAACGAAGTGATGCGGAGCTTGGAAGAGGAGAACGTCTTCATGAACTATCGCTGGCTCTCACGTAGCTTAGTTATACTTGCTTTGGAATTCACTTGTACACTCAACACAACAACCAAGGTAAAGTAGAAGAGGAAGAGGAAAGCAAAACAAATGTAAAGTGAAGCAAAATAGAAAACAAACAAAGCATTTACCTTTATTACTTGCTGAGACAATGAAAGAAAGGAGTAGGGTACATCGTCGGTGTCACTCTCAACATCAGCCCCTCTCTCTTACTTACATGAATCTTCCTCTACCCTAAGTTACATACAAATTACATAAAAATAACAGTAAAAACTAAACTACAAAGAATTAAAACTAGGCTAAATCCTAATCTGCATTGACGTCCATTTTTCAGCGCAGATAATGGCCTTTTATAGGCATAAACCCAACAACCAGAATCCCGGGGAGGTCGAGGGAGCAAACGCTCCCCCTAACTCCCCAAGATTGCCATGGAAACGCGGCCCAAGCCGCGTTTCCGCGGCCAGGGTGTGGCCAGATGGCCACACCCTGTTGGTGGGTCATCCCGGGAGTTTCTTCTGACTTTATCCTTTGTTGGTTTCTTCGTTTGAGCTCCGGATTCTGACGAAATGGCCTTGGATTCTTGGCTTTAACCGATAGATTCTGAGAGGATTCTTCTCAACCGGTTTTAACCTCTTGATTTTGCCCTAATTTTATGTGTGCGAATTAACTCTGATTTAATTCAGAATTCTGGTGGGCTTTTGGGCTCATTTCTCTTCATCTCCTTAAGGATTGGGCCTGCAAATAAATCAAACAATTAATTAGGACAATGCAGGCTTTTATTCAAAAATAAGTATGGAAATGTAACATTAAATATGCAACATTAGCAACCAATCACACCCCCATACCTATCTTTTGCTCGTCCTCGAGCAAAACAACTAAATTATACTAAGGATTATTAGACCACTTTCGCAGGTCGCGCGATTGCACTGAGCATGTGCAACAAGCCGTTAAACCTCTAGGTTACCCCTAGAGGACGAGTGTTGTCTCGTGAGGGTTTTCAGCGGATTACACCCACAAAATCCATAAAGAAAGAGAAATAAAGAGTTAGTATTTTCGAAAAGCATTTTGAAAGAGAAAAATATTTGAAATATGATTGTAAGATCTAAGCAATCTATAAGTTATAGGAAAACCGAATTTTTCATTCCTAAACTTAGTCTCTATTTAAAAATTTGTTATCAATCAAAGTAAGGAGTCAAATTGTACTTCTTATCTAGTCTATTACTTTACCCTAAGTCATATGCACCTTGTGACTGTGAAAATTTTGACTAAGGGTTCATTAACGCCAACTCTTATGCCTTATTTATTTATACATATATATTTTTGTTTTTGGTGGTATTATTCCTTAGTTTAGGCTTTCTAATCTGCCCATGTAACGAGCCTTTAATCGATGACTCCCAAACCAGACGGTCTTAGGGCACCAGGTGAGAAGACACCCCTAGGACTTAAGGACTCGAGCAAACAAGGCTACAAAACTAAGGACTTTATTATATGAATCCCTTTTAGGCGTGAATACTTATGCTTTATTAGGCACAAATACCCAGCTTAATCAGAGGATCTAATCATCTTTCGCATAAATACTAAGGCTTGCTTAGGCCAAAGCACCTAGCTAATCAATAATTAGATTTATTCATCATTTTTTTTCGAACTTATCTAATTATCTTTCGCATAAATACTAAGGCTTGCTTAGGCCAAAGCACCTAGCTAATCAAAAATTAGATTTGTTTATTTTTTTTTCTTTTTTTTATAAGGTATAAGAATCTTTGTTTTTGAACCCTAAGTGTGTAAGTGTATGAAGTGTGCATATTTCATCAAGGTAAAGATCAAGACCAAATTACTTTGAAAATTATCTTCCTAACTCTAAAAATCAAACAAATAATCTTACTTTGACCAAGTATAAGAAATCCTAATTTGGATTTTCCTATTCCTTAAAATTAACTTAATTTCTTACAAAAATAAGTCAAAATATTGTTTCTATTTTTCAAAAAGTTTTTAAAAGTAAAGAAAAATGTCAATTTTTTTATTTTTTATTTTAAAGAAAAAGAAAATTAAAGAAAAAGAAAAGTTATGTTAGACCCTCCCCCACACCTATCTCATGCATTGTCCTCAATGTATAAATTAATGCATAGATGCATGAAAAAGAAGAAAGGGAAGGAAAGTGTTACCTTAAGGTGGTGGTTCCGGTGGTGGTCTGATTGGTCCACGAAACGCGGCCCAATCAACTTTTCTTGGGTCTCGGAGGAACCCACCAAGAATTTCTTTAATATAACCCATTAAAAAGATTTGTCCATAAAGGATTTTTATTAAGTATTTGACCCCATCTAATTTCCAAATTTCATAACAAATTTCGGAGTCAAATTTGTCAACCACCTCGTCCCAGAATGGAGTATGAAATGATAGAACGGTTGACTTGGACTCAGGAAGGACAGGAACTAATACCGACTCAGGAAGGTGACTTAAGTCAAGTAAAAGTTCAGGAGTCGAAATTGGTTCAGAAATTGGCTCCAAGTCAAGAAATTGAAACTCCAGTCCACATGTATTTTCCAACAATGGAATGTGACCTAATATGGGTGATTCCAGTTTAGGAATGATAGGTGGAGGAATCAAAATTGACTCTAAAATATTACTCAAGTTTGGTAATAAAACAGGAGTCAATATTGATTCAGAAAGTTGAACTGGATCACATATGTGAGAATCTAGGTCACATATCTCATTGAGTTCAATATCAAAAAATGGAGAACTTGCCAATTTATCCATGGGATTTTCAAAATTGTAAAGTTGGTCAAGTTCAACATGATCCTCAAAGATGGGTGTTTCAATTTCTTTATGAATTGGCACAGGATCCAATGTTGACTCCGAGAAAAGATTGAAGTCAGGTGAAGATACCGGAGTCATAATCGAATTAGGAAATAGAATTGAATCACTAAGTTGGGGTTCAGGATCATAATCATTTTCAAGTTCTATTTCAGGAAAAGGAAAACTAGCCAAACTATCAATATCATTTGGAGTTTGGGTAAGTTCACATGGTTGTGCTGAAATGGAATCTTGATTTCCAAAACTACATGACTCTTCGGCTCTAACAGGATGGTTAGTGACATCAGGACGGTGGGAACGTAGAGATTCGACCATCATATCTATGTCACGATTTCTAGCATTTTGAGCATGAGTCATGGCTTCTAGCATCTTTTCATAGTTGATGGGTTCATTGTCTTGTTGAAAAGATGAAGAGTTGTTTTGGAAGTGGTATTGAAATTGTGAGTCCATCAGATTTTGTGATTGTTGTTTGGACTCACGCATACTTCGTTCCAAAATTGATGGTTTTCTATTTTGGACTGGTGGAACTGAGTATGACTCGTGGAAATATTGTGGACTAGGTGGAGAAGGAGGACACTGTGGTTGAAAATTGGACTCGGGGTAGGTGAATCCCCACTGACTCTGTGAAGAGTTAAAATTGTTATGGAAATTATAGTTATTAGATGGGGGTATGGGTCATATTGATTCGGATAAGACCAATCCGGCACACTAGGTTGGTCAAAGTTATGATATGCCGGGTTGGTAATATCCGAAAATGAAGTCGGTGTGTAATATGGATTATTATTATAGTTGAAAAATTATTATTATAGTCCATATCACACAGTATAATACAAACAAAGAAAAACAAACAAATAAACAAACAAAAAAGAAAACAATTCTAGCCTAAGTTAGGGTAGACTTAGGACCTAGACGACTCCTAACTGGTTAGACTGTCCACGGGAGGTCTAATGTAGACTTTAACCACAAGCTAATCAGCCAGGTCAGGGCAAGGTTGGTGGGAGGTTTTCCGTCAAAGACGTTCCTTAATTAAATAACCACCAACCTTCAGGCTTTCGGCCCTCAATCCCTTTCCTAGACACTGATTTTGCAGGAGTTAGATTCCAACATTTTTCCCCTTAGGATAATCTCCTAATTGAGTCCGAGATGTCCCTAGGTCCAACGTCTACTCAATTTTAGTTAGGCTTGGGTTAGTGAGTGCTTGGATTCTATTTTTGGGCTAAGGAAGGGTGATTAAATCCCCACCTTATCTTGTTATTGGGTTGGTGCCCTTAAAACAGTTTTTGTGCAAGTGTACAAGATAAATAAGATGCACTCTAAGCGATATAAATCAACCAAGAGATAGTCCTATTCTAGATGCAATGCAAACATACCTTGCTCCAGCACTCTTCAACAGTAAAAATTAAATGAATTGAAAAGAACGCGTGCCTAAAATGCAAACGTCTAATCAATTTTTAACTTTTGCAACAAACTTTTTACTGTTGATTATTAGCAGGTTTTTATGATGGCATATAAGAAATAAATAATTGCAACAAACTAAAATTTGCAAAGCTAGCAGCCCTGCAAAAAGCTGTTAGTAGTCAACTCTTTATTGCCGCGGTTCCGCGGCTTTTGCCGTGGAAACGCGGCAATTCAGAGGGCAATGGGTCTCTGCTTTCTAGAGCAGAGGCCCAATACCACTTGTATGTCACTGCAATATTAATTTCCTGCTTTAATTGCCCTGTAACCTGCAACAGAGAAGAAAATTCGTTTAGTTCTAAAAAATTTTCAAAAAAAATTCAGATTTCAATAAAAAAAACATGTTACCCTCCCCGGCAACGGCGTCAAAATTTGATTGAGGCAAAACCTGCACACAAAATACGAGATTATAGAACTTAAGAAAGGAGATGCGCAAGTGCTCAATTCTTCCGCTATAGCAAGTGGCTATGCGGGTCGTGATCCACAAGGAGGGTTTGCGATGGAAGCATTACAGTTCTTTATTGAAATCTTTTAAGAAAATAAAACGAAGGTTCTTCTCTGTTTTTAGTTATGAAAAGGTAAAAAGAATTATGTTATGTAAGAAAATGGAAGATGAAGAAGGTGGAAAATTTAGAAAACGATGAAAAGCGACTATGTACAATGAAGTGGAGAAGAAAGAGTTGGAGGAGGTGGTTATCTATACTAAAGAAGTAAAAGAAAAGAAAGAAAGAAAAGTGAAGAGATACTTACCTAGGTTGATTGATGACTTACTTGGAAACCTTTTTGCAAGTTCTACCTTTTTGGTTCGAAGGCATTCAACGCATAGATCATAAACTCGAGCTCGGTCCCCGTGCACATTATATCGTCAAGCATAAGAAGAACGAAATGATGCGGAGCTTGGAAGAGGAGAACGTCTTCATGAACTATCGCTGGCTCTCACGTAGCTTAGTTATACTTGCTTTGGAATTCACTTGTACACTCAACAACAACAACCAAGGTAAAGTAGAAGAGGAAGAGGAAAGCAAAACAAATGTAAAGTGAAGCAAAATAGAAAACAAACAAAGCATTTACCTTTATTACTTGCTGAGACAATGAAAGAAAGGAGTAGGGTACATCGTCGGTGTCACTCTCAACATCAGCCCCTCTCTCTTACTTACATGAATCTTCCTCTACCCTAAGTTACATACAAATTACATAAAAATAACAGTAAAAACTAAACTACAAAGAATTAAAACTAGGCTAAATCCTAATCTGCATTGGCGTCCATTTTTCAGCGCAGATAATGGCCTTTTATAGGCATAAACCCAACAACCAGAATCCCGGGAGGTCGGGGGAGCAAACGCTCCCCCTAACTCCCCAAGATTGCCGTGAAAACGCGACTCAAGTCGCGTTTCCGCGGCTTTGTGGGTCATCCCGGGAGTTTCTTCTGACTTTATCCTTTATTGGTTTCTTCGTTTGAGCTCCGGATTCTGACGAAATGGCCTTGGATTCTTGGCTTTAACCGATCGATTCTGAGAGGATTCTTCTCAACAGGTTTCAACCTCTTGATTTTGCCCTGATTTTATGTGTGCGAATTAACTCTGATTTAATTCAGAATTCTGGCGGGCTTTTGGGCTCATTTCTCTTCATCTCCTTAAGGATTGGGCCTGCAAATAAATCAAAGAATTAATTAGGACAATGTAGGCTTTTATTCTAAAATAAGTATGGAAATGTAACATTAAATATGCAACATTAGCAACCAATTACTAATAATTGCTCCACTAGCCATTCTAACCTCTTAGTGATAATTGCCTCACATGGATCCTTGGCCATCACTAATACTTAGCTTCAAGAGACGATACAGAGCATGGCCTATAAGATTGTTCTTCTACATGCAAACAATACATCCATAGTGCATAACAAGTTGCAAGTTACTATTAAATTATAAAACCGATTAGAGGTGTGCATGAAATAAAGAAGATATTGCAAGTTAGCAAGTTAGTAAGTTAGGTGTTAGAAATGTTAGAATGTTAGAATACTTCATCATGAGCCATCAATGGCTCTTGCAAGAGCAAGGCCTTGTAGAGGCTATTAGATTCATGTGAATTATCAAGTAAATGGTTGATGATTAGTAGTTAGTAGTTGGAATGCCATGAGAAGAAAAGATTAGCTAAGCATTATGTAAAAGATGGAAAAAATTACAATAGAGAAGAGAGGAGACACCTTTACATAGATTGTTACCATCTATTACATCAATCTCTCTCTTTCTCTCTCTGAGTCTCTCTACCCTAATACATGATCTAAAAAGAAAATAAAATATAAAATAAAAGAAGAATAACACCTACACTACCCTACACTAAAATATAGAAAACCTAGCCTAAATCCAAATCTTCTTGTGTTCCGGGCCTCTGCAGGGCTATATATAGCCATATAGGGCATATAGGGCTTCTAGAAGACGAGATGGGGCCACGCGTCGAAGATCGACGCGTGGCCCCACCAAATTGAAATTACCTAGAGGGGGGGTGAATAGGTGATAATGCTAATCTAAAAACTAAATGCGGAATTTAAAACTAATTGCAACAACACACAAGTAAGTATATGATATAGCAATATGAAACAATGTACAAAGTATATAGAGAGAGTCAATCGATCAAACGCAAACAACAAGATATGTTTCGAGGTTCGAGCACCCAGCTCTACATCCACGCCTTCATCGAGAAGGATTTTCAATCCACTAGTCCACACAGGACTCCCACACAGGGAACCTCCAATGAGGATTTTCGGGCAAATACAACCGGCTGTACCTAACTCCTCTCTCAACCAAATACAACCTCCACCGAGGCACCACAATCCACCTCTACTCAAGAGGGATACAAAACCAAAACTAACTCCACCTCACCAAGAGGGAACAAAGCACAATCTCAACCTCTACCAAAGAGGGAGCCAACCAACAAATAAAGGTTTATAACTTAGTGGTGACAAAAACCACAAACAATTTCTTTCTCCCACAAACACAAAGATCCTATAGAATAGGATAGTAGATGTAGCTCAAGTGTGAGGAAAAACAAAAGAATGGAAAACAAATGCTCAAAGAAAATCCTTGGGAAAAACTAGAAAATAAGATGAAGAGATTGAATCAAAACTCCTTTCCCAAAAACCCTTTTCTTTGATTTCTCCAAACCCTAGAAAAACACCAAAAAGATAATGATCTTTTGAAGCCCAAAAACTTATTTTTATTGCTGTGAAAACACTAGAGAGTCAGGAAAAATTAGCTCAAAAATTCTTAGTTAAAATCCCCAAGAAATGGGGTATAAATAGGCCAAGAGGAAAACTAGCCGTTAGGCTGTTTTCTCAGCCTGAGACAGCTGGCGGTCGACCGCCCGGTCGACCGCCAACGGTCATAAATATGACCATTGGGGGCATCCGGTCGACCGCAGAAAAACAGAGAGCAAAGCCCTCTGGTCCGGTCGACCGGGCCGGTCGACTGCCCGGTCGACCGGCCCCTGTGCCTGGCCAACGTGCACAGACTTGTGCACGTCGGTCGACCGACCGGTCGACCGACTCCGGGTCCCGATCGACCGGCCGGTCAATCGTTAGAGCCTGTCAGGCACTGTTCTGGATCAGAAAAACAGGTTAAAAAATATTCTAATAAATTTCATAAATCTTCTAAAATTCTATAAAAATAGTTTTATCATTTTACATTGAAATACAAACATGTGGTAAAAATTTCAAGACACATATCAACATTTTGAATCATTTTTGTGTCTTTACAAATATTGTCAAAAATAAAAAACTGTATTTTTCCAAACTTGGATTTTTCAGTATGAAATCTGATTTTTCTTAAAACTCATGAATAGACATATCAAAATAAGTTTGTCTAAGATATGAAGCATGTATGTATATAGAACACATCTAATATACATAAAAACTATTTAAACTTGTTTTGATCTAAACTATTCATGAAAACCAATATCGGTTAAACTAAAAATCAAAAAACCAATATCCAAACATAAAACGTGTGTGTATTGTGAACTTGAGCATATCAACTATCTAATCTTTACAAATGGATCTAAACAAAATAAACACTAAAGGTACCAAAGTCTTCTTGTAGAGCGCCGTCTTCAAGCCGACTCGATCCAATACTTGATCCACCGAGCATGACTCCAACGAGTGCTATATATGATCATGATGCTCGGGCTCGGGATCACCAAGTGAAAGCTTCTAAGCCATCTTGTTGAAGCTAATCATCAACTAATATCTTGATTAAAGATCTGAAACTAAAATCACAAGATTATTAGTAAACATAACTACATGAGTTAATCATCATCAAAACTAGAGTGGAAGGCCTTTGGGCCAACAATCTCCCCCTTTTTGATGATGACAAAACTCATGGAGTTATATATGCATGGATTAAAGTTAAGCTTCAAAGAAGCTCCCCCTTAACTCATGCATCACAATAAACAAATAATTATATGCATGAATACTAAACGTGAATCTTCAAAACATGCTCTTGATATTAATTAAATAAAACACAAACGTTTCTTAGATAAACAAAACATGCATACAAAATACAAAGCATGCATATAAACTCAAATACCTCTCCCCCTTTTTGTCAATCATCAATAAAGGGGTCAAAGTAAAAACAAATCAGTAAATGTTTCTCCCCCTTTTGTTCGAAACAAAGAATCAACAAAAAGGTTGAAAATAATAAATGCAATGTTCTCCCTTTTTTGTCTAAAATAAAAATTTATATCAATAAGGGGTTCAATCAAATATAATACCAATTGAAAAGAAACATAAAAATATTCAACTAAACATCTTGATACCATAAAGAGTATTATCCTTTTTAAGCATATGATACCAATTGAAATTATTATTTTCTAAAAAAAAAATTTAAAAATCATTTTCTATCATAAAGTAAGGGAGTGTAAATCAAAAATACCAATTGAAAGATAAAATACGAATTTTTCTCCCCCTTTATGAAATACCAAATAAAATTATGCATAAGATTGTTTAAGATACCAATTGAAAACTTATCAATTGAAACAAGATATTCATTAAAACTTCAAGCTTATCCATAAACAAAATTTGTGCTTAACAATATAGGGATATAGTAAGCACAAATAAATCATATATATGTATGATAATTTGATACCAATCGAAATTGATACTATTTGAAATGAAAGCATACATACATAAAAATATATGAGTATACACAAAAAAAATGTCAAAATTGATACCAATTGAAACAACAATAATACTAAATGTATATCTCATATTTCCTACCACCCAATCATGCTCATGTTTAAAAGATTTTCAATGTAAAGCATACATAGGCATGGTCTCCCATCCATCCGCCCGTAGAAGGTTGGGGTTTTCAAAAATAGGTTTGAAAATAAAGAATGTTTGAAAAACTTAACCAAAACGAAGAATCCGAACTAGTTAAATAGAAATCCGAACTAGTTAAATAGAAAAACTTATAAACTAGTACGAAATCCTTCAAGTAAGGAATAAAACAAAAATATTTTTCATGAAACTATGTAAATCACATGATCACTAAACACACTCAAAGTCCATAAAGCTCATACATACTCATGAAAACATAATCATGAGAAACATTTAAATGAGGTAAGTGTACAAGTGTTATGTGAAGAAATAATCATGAAAATAGATATTCAAGCTCAATATTCCTTAAAAAGACGAAAATCATCAAAAACTTGACTTCTTCAAGGTATATGTATGTCAAGTACAAACTAAAGTATACATACATATCCAAAACATAACGAGTCCACAAATGTATATGCATGAAGGCACGTGGCTCAAAGGATGTATATGTATAAACAATAGTTTGGTCAAATAGACATATACATGAAGCGAAAACACATGATCATAAAACATGTCCAAAATAGGGAATACAAGTTTAAAATGCATGAATCATCAAAACTAGATTATACTAACACATCTAATGGGTACAAATGAACGTTCAAGCACAAACATATAAAGATCTATTTGTGGCCCAATACATGTACAAGTATAGATCCTACTCTTAATGAAAACTAACATTTAAACATATATTCAATTCATGAAGCATGAAACGAGACATAAATCAACATGATAAACATAAAAATGATCATTATGTAAATTCTTATGCTATTAGACCTATGATATACATAAATAGCTAAACAATGGTGAGAACACAAAAATAATGTTCCATTTTAAACATGGGTGTCTCAAAATGCTATACATGCATGTCAAGGATTTAATAATCATGATATTTAACATAATAATCTATAAACATCCAAACCATGAAGTATCAAAACAAAAATCATAATAAACATCAAAACATGCTCTAAATAATGATATGAAGGAAAATAAATAAAAAAATTGTGATGCAACGATCATCCAAAACAAGACTAGAAGCCGAATACCCTGTGAAGGGCCTGAATTCCTTCCTCATGATTCCTCTAAATAAGAGTTTGAGGTGCGTATTGCAATCTTATTGTATGAGTATATGATCGACAAAATAAATATTTAAACAAGTGAATATTGCAATTAATATGAAGAGCAAGTAAATAAAGACAGGAGTTAGAGATTGATACCAAAACCATGAAAGGCACTTCTCTAGATCTCCAAACTAAGGTGGTCTTCCCACCAAACCTCCCTTGAAGGTGATGCATCCAAATAGTCCTCATGAAGCACGGAACACATCCACTCCAAGGTATCGCCACTCTCACGTCATGTGAGAGCCCACACCTACATCAAATACAATAGGGGTGGTCATTGGTACCCATTTCCTTTTGGGTCCATAGGGGTTAGTACCTTTCCTAACCCAAACAAAGTTAGTTGCTAAATTTTCATCATGTATACGATCATAACAAAATTTAGCAAGGTGGCCCTTTCGTCCACAATGTGTACATGTGTACACATGAGCATACATAGTGTGACAGTTGTGACCGTGAGTAGCATGTGTATGCCGTGGAGGGTGTGCATGCAAAGATGGAACTTGTTTCTTTCGAAACAAAGATTCTAAACGTGTATGATTTAAGGCACATTGGCTCAAAGTGGAGCCTAAACAATCAACACTTTTCTTCAAAACATTTATATCATTTTTAATACTTGAAGATAAAGTGGAGCATGCAATAGATGTGCTAGAAGAAGAAGCTACACTAGCATGGCAAACATGTGTGTCAATATCATTTTGCAAAGATTTATTTTTATTTAAAACCAAATCTAATTCTTTTGAAATAAATTCAATTTCATTTTTCAAAGAATGATTATCTTTTAAAATAAAATCTAATTTTGAAGATAGTATCTCATTGTTTTTCACAACAACATCACAATCATTTTTACCTTTTAAAAATTCATTTTCCTTTATGGCAAGGTCTAGTTGAGATTTAAGTGAGTCACGTTCACTACAAATCTCTTCCTTCCCTTGCAAAACAAAATCAAATCTTGAGCATAAAACTTCATGTTCTTCTTTTAGTTCAAAATTCTTCTTTTTCAAAAGATCATGTTTTTCCAAAAAAAAATTCAAATTTTGTAGCAAGTTCCATATTTAAAGTTTGAACTTCTAAACACCCATGGCAATAGGAACTAGTGCTATCATCTAAATGAGATTCTGATAGTACCTCAAGGGAGTCATTCCCTTGGACCATGAGGCAACGCTCGTCGGACTTGTCTCTTCTAGATCTTCTCATCCTTTCAATAATTTTTGGAAGCTCGAGAGAAGTCAAAATGCTCTAAACTGCAAAAGCCTAATCATAGTGAGCAAACACATGTAATAAATCTTTATCAATGGATGCTCTAAGTGATTTAAGGGCTAATGCATTGGCCTTCTTATGTTTGCTATCATTGGGGTAGGATTTCTTGGTAATGGCTTGATAAACTTTAAGTCCTAGGGCTTTCAAATGACTACTCATCTTGGCCTTCCAAATATCAAGTCTAGAAATATCAAATGTGGGAGGGCAATCCATGAGTGCAAACTATATGTGTGCAAATGTAAATGCAAGTATAGATTAGCAAACCAAGATCTCACTCCTAGGTGGTTAAACCTAAGTATCAGGAGCGTAGGCTCTGATACCAATTGAAATCACCTAGAGGGGGGGTGAATAGGTGATAATGCTAATCTAAAAACTAAATGCGAAATTTAAAACTAATTGCAACAACATACAAGCAAGTATATGATATAGCAAGATGAAACAATGCACAAAGTAAATAGAGAGAGAGTCAATCGATCAAACGCAAATAACAAGATATGTTTCGAGGTTCGAGCACCCAGCTCTACATCCCCGCCTTCACCAAGAAGGATTTCCAATCCACTAGTCCACACAGGACTCCCACACAGGGAACCTCCAATGAGGATTTTGGGGTAAATACAACCGGGAGTACCTAACTCCTCTCTCAACCAAATACAACCTCCACCGAGGCACCACAATCTACCTCTACTCAAGAGGGATACAAAACCAAAACCAACTCCACCTCACCAAGAGGGAACAAAGCACAATCTCAACCTCTACAAAAGAGGGAGCCAACCAACAAATAAAGGTTTACAACTTAGTGGTGACAAAAATCACAAACAATTTCTTTCTCCCACAAACACAAAGATCCTATAGAATAGGATAGTAGATGTAGCTCAAGTGTGAGGAAAAATAAAGGAATGGAAAACAAATGCTCAAAGAAAATCCTTGGGAAAAACTAAAAAATAAGATGAAGAGGTTGAATCAAAACTCCTTTTCCAAAAACCCTTTTCTTTGATTTTCCAAACCCTAGAAAACACCAAAAAGATAATGATCTTTTGAAGCCCAAAAACTTATTTTTATTGCTGTGAAAACATTAGAGAGTCAGGAAAAATTAGCTCAAAAATTCTTAGTTAAAATCCCCAAGAAATGGGATATAAATAGGCCAAGAGGAAAACTAGCCGTTAGGCTGTTTTCTCAGCCTGAGACAGCTGGCGGTCGACCGCCCGGTCGACCGGCCGGTCGACCGCAGAAAAACAGAGAGCAAAGCTCTCTGGTCTGGTCGACCACCCGGTCGACCGGCCCCTGTGCCTAGCCAACGTGCACAGACTTGTGCACGTCGGTCGACCGACCGGTCGACCGACTTTGAGTCCCGGTCGACCGGCCGGTCGACCGCCAGAGCCTGTCAGGCGCTGTTCTAGGTCAGAAAAATAGGTTAAAAATATTCTAATAAATTCCATAAATCTTCTAAAATTTCATAAAAATAGTTTTATCATTTTACATTGAAATACAAACATGTGGTAAAAATTTCAAGACACATATCAACATTTTGAATCATTTTTGTGTCTTTACAAATATTGTCAAAAATCAAAAACTGTATTTTTTCAAACTTGGATTTTTCAATATGAAATCTGATTTTTCTTAAAACTCATGAATAGACATATCAAAATAAGTTTGTCTAAGATATGAAGCATGTATGTATATAGAACACATCTAATATACATAAAAACCATTTAAACTTGTTTTGATCTAAACTATTCATGAAAACGAATATCGGTTAAACCAAAAACTGAAAAACCAATATTCAAACATAAAACGTGTGTGCATTGTGAACTTGAGCATATCAACTATCTAATCTTTACAAATGGATCTAAACAAACTAAACACTAAAGGTACCGAAGTCTTCTTGTAGAGCGCTGTCTTCAAGCCAACTCGATCCAAAACTTGATCCACCGAGCATGACTCCAACGAGTGCTATATATGATCATGATGCTCGGGCTCGGGATCACCAAGTGAAAGCTTCAAAGCCATCTTGTTGAAGCTAATCACCAACTAATATCTTGATTAAAGATCTGAAACTAAAATCACAAGATTATTAGTAAACATAACTACATGAGTTAATCATCATCAAAACTAGAGTAGAAGGCCTTTGGGCCAACACAAATTACCGTCGCTTCTAGGACCACCTTGGTCTATTCGCATTTTGGTATTTTTTGCCCGGATATACGTCTGACATGCGCAAAGATCTAGATTCAATGCATCTTCTAGAAGTTCCCTTACTTGGCCTCCAAAAATGTGAATTTAATTACCCGAAAATTAGTTTAATTAAGCTCTTATTACCCTTTTGCCCTCTTTGTCTTGATTATCTGCAAGAGAGACCAAAACACTGTTTAGACTGACATTTTATTCATAAATTGATGAGAAAATGTGATATAATAATGCAGAACTGTAGACTAATCACTCACTGTATATATATTTCTAACACAACAGTAAAAAAGTTGATTGTAAATGTTAAAAATGATTTAGAATTTACATTTAGGCATGTGTCTATTGATCAGCAAAAAGCAAGCATAAGAATAAGTAAATAGAATGTGGGTCGATGTTACTGCTTTTGCGATTCTTTCGTAGTAGCGAAGTGACTATACGGGTCGTATCCACAAGGAGGGAGAGCGATGGAAGCTTGATGCAGCTTCTTTGTTCAAGAAAAGAGAAAGTTCTTTGTTTCAAATAAAGAATTGGAAAATGAAAATAAGTTGGTTTCAAAGATTATTTTAGAATGATTTGGTGGTTTGTAAGATTGGATTTTCTTAATGGTAAAAACGTATGGCTAACTTTCTACTAAGTGCTTCCACTAATCCCTAACCTCTTGAAGATATAGCCTTGCGATGGATCATAGGTAAGCATACCCCTTATGCATGGGAACTATTCACGTGAGAATCGAGTGAAAATTCTTCCTATAACTTAGCTTGACAAAGCAAAAACTTGGACATTTCCTTATCAAGATCCCATTGAAGGCGAGTATTGGGGAAGACACAAGTGCACTAATGATGTCGGTAAAGTTAAAAGAAAATTCTCTAACTTACAAAAACAAGTAAAGCATGCAATCCATAGTGTTGGCCCAAAGGCCTTCCACTCTAGTTTTGATGATGATTAACTCATGTAGTTATGTGTACTAATAATCTTGTGATTTTAGTTACAGATCATTAGTCAAGATATTAGTAGGTGATTATCTTCAACAAGATGGTTTGCAAGCTTTCACATGGTAATTCAAGAGCCCGGACGTCAAAGATCATATCTAGCACTCATTGGAGTCAAGCTCGGTGAATCACGGAGTTTAGGATCGAGTCGGCTTAGAGATTGCGCTCTACAAGAAGACATCGGTACCTTAGTTTAGTTTTGTGTTTGATCCAAATTGTAAAGATTAGAATAGTATGATATGCTCAAGTTCACAACACACACACGTTTCATGTTTTGAATATTGGTTTTGGATTTATGGTTTAACCGATCTTGGTTTCATGAATAGATTTTATATCAAAACAAGTTTACATGGTTTATTGTATATTAGATTTGTTCTATATACATGCATGCTTCAAAGACTTAGACAAACTTACTTTGATAAACCTATTCATGTGTTTTAGGTTTTGTGTTTTAACAAAACTTATTTTTGGAATTAAAGACAAAAACTATGATATGTATATGTTTCATATATATTGGATTTCTATCCATATGCATCATGCTTCAAAATGTTTAAATATCATGTTTTTGTATTTGGATAAGTTTTGGGCAAAGCTTATTTGGAAAATCCAAGTTTGAAAAAATACAAGTTTTGGTTTTGGTAAAAATGATTAGACACTAAAATAGTTCATATTGATTGATATTTGAGCTAAACTTTTTATCACATGTTTATATATCAATGCAAAATGATAAAACTATTTTTGTGAATTTTTAGAGATTTTATGGGAATTTATTGAATATTAAATAACCTGTTTTTGCTGACCAGAATAGCCTGTGCCAGGCTAGGTCGGTCGACCCCTACGGTCGACCGCACCTTATAGCCGGTCGACCGGTAGGGTCGACCGACGTGCACAGAAACATGCACGCTGGCAGCCATTGGGCCGGCCGACCGCACGGTCGACCGACTGAATGCAGGCTAGTCTCTGTTGGCTTGGGTCGACCGGGCGGTCGACCGCTAGCTGCCAACAGTCAAAATTGACCGTTGGACGGTCGACCAGGCGGTCGACCGCAAGGTCATTTTAGGCAATTTTAGCTGCCAACGGCTAAATTTTCTGGGGTCTATAAATACCCCATATATGACCAGTTTTCTCTAAGATTTTTTGGTGCGAATTTTTCCTGACTCTCTAGTGTTTTCACAGCAAACAAAAGAAGTTTTTGGGCTTTAATTGAACAACATATTTGGTGTTTTTGCTAGGGTTTGGAAAATCAAGAAGAGGGTTTTTGGGAAAGAATTGATTCAACTTCTCTACTTTGATTTCTTGTTTTTCCCAAAAGATTTTCTTTGTGATTTTGATTTCCATTCCTTTGGTTTTCTCCACACTTGAGCAAAAATCTACTATCTCATTCTATAGGATCTTTGTGTGGGAAAAGAGATTGTTTTGTGGTTGTTACTTAAACCACTAAGTTGTAAACCCAATCTTTGCTTTGTGCCATTTCCCTCATTGTGTTGAGGAGGTTGTGCTACTTAGGTTGTGAGGTGATTTTTGTAAGCTTTGTGATAATCCCTCAAGTTGTGAGGTGACAGTTTGTTTGGCTTGGAGTTTGTTGGCCCAAAGGCCCTTCACCCTAGTTTTGATGATGATCAACTCATGTAGTTATAGTTACTAATGATCTTGGTTTAATTAGTGACAGATTCATGATCAAGATCTTAGTAGGTGCATAGCTCAACAAAGGATAAAAGAACAAGATTTGGAGCTTGCATGTGGTGATCCAAGGATGTTTTTGGATCAAGCTTGGACCAAGTCAAGAAGATGAGAAGCCTTCAAGTGAAGACTTCAAGAAGTTGAAGACTTGGGTCTAGGTATAGAATTTGTATTTTTGTTTTAGTAAAGATGTAAAGGATAGATAGTTGATGGATTGCTCAAGTTATATCAAACACACACACTCTTGATTAGAACTCTTGTTTTAAAGTGCTTTCATAAAAGATTTTGTTTAGAAAAGAATTTTTATTTGGAAAAAGATTTTTCTTTGTGACAAATATTTATCTTGGATTTTGGTATTTCATAGTTCATATCTTTAAACCAAAATCATGATTAGAGCTTTATGTCAAAAACATAGATATTCCATATTGATTGTGTAGTGGATCATATCCATACACACCATGCTTTTAAATGAACTCAAATATCTTGTTTTTGTATTTGATGAAGATTTAGAAAAACAAGTTTGGAAAAACATGTTTTGGAAAAATACATTTTGGTTATTGAGCTAATATTTCCAAGTTACAAAAATAGACCAAAACATCTATAACATGTCTTGATTTTGTGCAAGCATGTTTGTTCTTTCAAGTATATTGGTAAAACTATTTTTGTAGAATTTCTATGTATTTTTAGGATTTTATAAAAGATTTTTAAATCCTGTTTTCTGACCTGGAAACTGGCTGACAGGCCAAACCGGTCGACCGGTCCGGTCGACCGATGTGCACAGCCCTGTGCACGTTGTCAGCACAGTGGCCGGTCGACCGGGTCGGTCGACCGACCAAGAGAGCTTTGCTCTCTGGAAATATCAGTCGACCGGACCGGTCGACCGACAGTTCATTCCAGGTTATCGGTCGACCGAGCCGGTCGACCGGTGGCTGCAACGGTCAGAAAAATGACCGTTGGCCGGTCGACCGGCGGTCGACCGACAGCACTGACACAGCCCCAACGGCTCTATTTTCTGGGAGCCTATAAAAAGGGGTTTTGTCTATTGTTTTGAGGTTAAGATTTTTGAGACTTCTTGAGCAGATTTTCTGATACTTTTAGAAGAGTTTCTCCACAAGATTTTAGTGCAAATACTTCCAATCAAAAGGAAGAGTTTTTATCAAGAGAGTGTTAAGTGATTCTTTGAGTTTTTCACCATAGTCTTTCCTTGCTTTTCTCACACCACACTTGAGCTATCCATTGCTAGATATTCCTATAGGTGTGTTGTAGTGAGAGTGCTCTTTAGGTGATCAAGTGTTGTGATCATCAAAGAGATTTTTCTTTGTACTTTGAGGAAGCGGGCAAGTGTGCTCGTTGTGGTTGGAGTTCGGTTGTGAACTCATTGGTAGAGGTACGGCCTCGGCGAGTCGGTGGACTTGCGTGTGTACGGGACTTGGGAGTCCGAGGGTTTGTAGGTGTACGGCACCGAGGAGAGATCCGGTGGGATCTTGCATAGTGGAAATCCTTCGTGTGTCGAAGGCGGGGATGTAGAGCAAGTGTGCTCGAACCTCGAAACAAACCCTTTGTGTTTGCGATTGCTTACTCTTCCTCTTTCTCTTTTTGTCTCTATTTTATATCTTGCATTCAATTTATTGTGTTCATCTTATATATGCATGATATATACCCTTGTGCTTAATTGATATATAATATCGTGGGATTGTTGTTAACACTAGTATTCAACCAAGAGAGCCAACGCGGCACCTCAACCCATTCAAGGGGAATCTAGAGGAGCTTGTCCAGAGCCTCGCAAGGGGAATTCGGCAACACTCTTGAGTTATACATAAGTGTTTAATTAAAAGAAATTTTAATTTGGTCAACTTAGTTTTAATTCCGCATTATTTGTTCACAAGTGACCATTAGATTAGCCATCACCTATTCACCCCCCCTCTAGGTGATCTTACAATTGGTATCAGAGCAATTTCAATTGGTATCAGAGCAATTTCAGAGTTGTGCCTCAAGAAGGAGGTTGTGTTTGTAAGGAGAGGAGTTGGGTACTCCTTGTATTGTGATTGCCCCAAATCCTCGGTGGAGGTTCCCTTTGTGGGAGTCCTTTGTGGACAAGCTAGTGGACTTAAAATCCTTCTGGGTGAAGGCGGGGATGTAGAGCTGGGTGCTCGAACCTCGAAACATATCTTATTGTTTGCGCTTGATCTATTGGCTCTCTCTCACTCTCTCTTTACTTTGTGCCTTGCATCATTCTATATTGTGCATTCATTTTTATATGCTTGGCTTGGTGGTTGTGTGCATCTCTCATTGCACTTGAGTGTTAGATTGCAATTAGTTTTTAAATTCCGCATTAAGTTCATTAGATTAGCATAATCACCTATTCACCCCCCTCTAGGTGATTTTCAATTGGAATCAGAGCTAGCGCTCCTGATATTTAGGTTTAACCACCTAGGAGTGTGATCTTGGTTTGCTAATCTTTATTTGCATTTTTCATTTGCACACATATAGTTGCACTTATGGCTAGCCCTCCTATGTTTGACCATTTTAGACTTGATAGTTGGATAGCCAAGATGACTAGTCATTTGAAAACCCTAGGTCATCTAGTTTATCAAGCCGCTACCCAAGAATCCTACCCAAATAGTAGCGAGAATAGAAAGGCAAATGCATTAGCACTTAGAACACTTAGAGCATCTCTTAATGAATTTCTTTTACCCGTGTTTGCTCATTATGATTCGGCTTTTGCAGTTTGGAGCATATTGACTTCTCCCGAGCTTCCAAGGATTATCAACAAGATGAGGAGATCTAGGAGAGACGAGTCCGACGAGCATTGCCTCATGGTCCAAGGGAAAGACTCCCTTGAGGTACAATCGGATTCTCAACTAGATGATATCTCTAGTTCCTATTGCTATGGTTGTTTAGAAGTTCAAACTTTAAATATGGAACTTGCTCAAAAGCTTGAAAATTTGTTGGAAAAACATGATTTGTTGAAAAATGATAATCTTGTTTTGAAAGAAGAATTAAAGGATTTATGCTCTAGTTTTGAATCGGTTTTGCAAGAGAAGGAAGAGATTACTAGTGAACGTGACTCACTAAGATCGCAACTAGACCTTGCCCTAAAAGAGATTAATGTTTTGAAAAGGAAAAATGATTGTGATGATGTTGTGAAAAACAATGAGGTTCTATCTTCTAAATTGGATTTTGTTTTAAAAGATAATCTTGTTTTGAAAAATGAAATTGATTCTATTACAAAAGAATTGGATTTGGTTTTAAAGAAAAATGAATCTTTAAAAATTGATATAGATTCTCATGTTTGTCATGCTAGTATAGCTTCTTGTTCTAGCACTCCTATTGCATGCTCCACTTTGTCTTCTAGTATTGAACATGATATAAATATTTTGAAGAAAAGTGTTGATTGTTTGGGCTCCACTTTGAGCCAATGTACTTTAAATCATACACGCTTGGAAACCTTGGTTCGCAAGAAACAAGTTCCATCTTTACATGTACCCCCATCACGGCATACACATGCTTCGCACGGTCACCACCATTACATGTATGCTAATGTGTACACATGTACACATTGTGGCTGAAAAGGCCATCTTGCTAGATTTTGCTATGATCGTTTACATGTTGAAAATTTAGCAACTAATCTTGTTTGGGTTAGAAAAGATACTAACCCCCGTTGACCCAAAGGAAATGGGTACCAAAGACCACCTCTATGCTTTTTGATGTAGGTAGGAGCTCTCGCATAACGTGAGAGTGTTGGTGCCTTGAAGTGGATGCGTTCCGTGCTCAAAGTAAACATTTTGGATGCATCACTTTCAGGGGAGTTTGGTGGGAGGACCACCTTGGTTTGGAGAACTACAGAAGTGCCTTCATCGGTTTGGTATCATTCTCTAACTCCCGTTTATATTTGTATGCTTTTCATGTTCATCGTTTTATAGCATGCCATGTTTTGTTGTTCATTATGCTTATGCCATGTTCATTAGATTAGTGATATACATGTTTAGTTCTTGATACACTTCATATTTTATATGGATCTACATCTATGTGTTCTCACCTTTTTTAAACTAATATGTATGCCCTAGATCTAATGCACATGCATATACATAATGATCATATGGATACTTATGATGTTTATGATTTTATGATTTTTGTTTTAATGATTCATGTTTTAATGAGTATGATAATTGTCATGATTGTTAGAACTTTGATATGCATAGTAATAGCTAAACAATGATGATCGTGTTTTTGTTTATCATGATAATTTTTGACCCATTTTATGCTTCATGAGTTGATTACTTGTTTAGATGTTAATTTTCATTAAAATTAAGATTTATACTTGTACATATAGTGGGCCACAAATAAACCTTTATATATGTTTGTGCTTGGATGCCTATTTGTACCCATTAGATGTTCTAGTATAGTCTAGTTTTGATGATTCATGCATTCTAACTTGTATTCCCCATTTTGGATATGTTTTATGATCTTGTGTTTTCTCTTCATGTATATGTCTATTTTGCCAAATCTTAAGATATACATGTATACCCCTTGAGTCATTTGTTTTTCATGCAAATCTTTATATATGGACTCAATTGTGTTTAGGGATATGTATGTATACTTTTGTTTTGTCAAAACATACATATGCCTTGAAGTATAATTGTGTTTTTATGAAAATTTAGTTTTTCATGTATTTCATGAAAACAATTTTGTTTCCCTATTTGAAGGATTACATACTAGTTTTCAACTTTTTCGTATTCTTCACTTTGGTAGAGATTTTCAACCATACTACACTTTCAAACTTATTTTTGAAAACCCCTACTTTCAAAGGGTGGTTGGATGGGAGATTATGTTCATGAATGCTTTACAATGATAATCTTTTAAAAACTTGAACCATGATTGGGAGATTAGAAATATGAGATATACATTTGATCTTATTGTTGTTTCAATTGGTATCATTGGAGTTTTTCAATTTGTATCAATATTAACATTCTTGTATACTCATATATTTGTTTATGTATGTATGCTTCACTTCAAATAATATCAATTTCAATTGGTATTCATTTTCATACATATATGTGTTTTTATTTGTGCTTATCATATTTCTATATCCTTAAGCACATGTTTTGATCATGCTTAGCTTGAGCTTCAACTTTGTTTCAATTGATTTAGTTTTCAATTAGTATCCATACACAAGATTTTGCATGTTTTAGTTGGTATTTCATAAAGGGGGAGAAAATCTTGATTCTATCTTTCAATTGATGTTTTGTTTCCACTCCCTTGCTTTATGTTAGAAAATAATAATTTCAATTGTTTTATGATTGAAATTTTTCAAATTGATATCCCATGTTTTAAAGAATAATAATTTCAATTTGGTATCATGTGTTCAAAATGAAAAATATTTACAATTGATATCATATTTGAGAAATTCAAAATTTATTATGTTTAATTTCAATTGGTATCAAGATTTTGTTTTCAATTGAATGTTTAAATTTAAACTTGTTTCAATGCCTCGTTTACCTTTATTTCAATTGGTATCATTTGATATAGGAATTTCTTAAAATGTTCTTTTCATTTCAATTGGTATCAATATGCACTTCATTGACATATTTTTAGTTGGTATCATATTTGATGTCACCCCTTATTGACATTGTTTTTTTTGTTTTAGACAAAAAGGGGGAGAACATTATTTTTGTTGTTTTTGACCCTTTTGTTGATTCTTTGTGTCTAACAAAAAGGGAAAGAAAAATTTATTGTTTTACTTTTGCTTTTACCCCTTTGTTGATGATTGACAAAACGGGGGAGAAGAATTTGTGAGAGTTTTATATGCATGTTCATGTTTTTGCCTATATTAAGCTTAATTGTTTATTAAGTTTATTTGGGAGTTTATTTGGTATCTAGAGCATGTCTTGCAAGTTTCATTAAATATTTCATTGGTATCTAGAACCTTGTGATGTTTATGCATATTTATGCATGTTTCATGTTTCATATTCATTGCATAATTATGTTTATTTGTTTATGCATGAGTTGAGGGGGAGCTTCCTTGAAGCTTAACTTTAATCCATGCATATATAACTCCATGAGTTTTGTCATCATCAAAAAGGGGGAGATTGTTGGCCCAAAGGCCTTCCACTCTATGTTTGATGATGATTAACTCATGTAGTTATGTGTACTAATAATCTTGTGATTTTAGTTACAGATCATTAGTCAAGATATTAGTAGGTGATTATCTTCAACAAGATGGTTTGCAAGCTTTCACATGGTAATTCAAGAGCCCGGACGTCAAAGATCATATCTAGCACTCATTGGAGTCAAGCTCGGTGAATCACGGAGTTTAGGATCGAGTCGGCTTGGAGATTGCGCTCTACAAGAAGACATCGGTACCTTATTTTAGTTTTGTGTTTAGATCCAAATTGTAAAGATTAGAATAGTATGATATGCTCAAGTTCACAACACACACACGTTTCATGTTTTGAATATTGGTTTCGGAATTATGGTTTAACCGATCTTGGTTTCATGAATAGATTTTATATCAAAACAAGTTTACATGGTTTATTGTATATTAGATTTGTTCTATATACATGCATGCTTCAAAGACTTAGACAAACTTATTTTGATAAACTTATTCATGTGTTTTAGGTTTTGTGTTTTAACAAAACTTATTTTGGAATTAAAGACAAAAACTGTGATATGTATATGTTTCATGTATATTGGATTTCTATCCATATGCATCATGCTTCAAAATGTTTAAATATCATGTTTTTGTATTTGGATAAGTTTTGGGCAAAGCTTATTTGGAAAATCCAAGTTTGGAAAAAATACAAGTTTTGGTTTTTGGTAAAAATGATTGACACTAAAATAGTTCATATTGATTGATATTTGAGCTAAACTTTTTATCACATGTTTATATATCAATGCAAAATGATAAAACTATTTTTGAGAATTTTTAGAGATTTTATGGGAATTTATTGAATATTAAATAACCTGTTTTTGCTGACCAGAATAGCCTGTGCCAGGCTAGGTCGGTCGACCCCTACGGTCGACCGCACCATATAGCCGGTCGACCGGTAGGGTCGACCGACGTGCACAGAAACGTGCACGCTGGCAGCCATTAGGCCGGCCGACCGCACGGTCGACCGACTGAATGCAGGCTAGTCTCTGTTGGCTTGGGTCGACCGGGCAGTCGACCGCTAGCTACCAACGGTCAAAAATTGACCGTTGGACGGTCGACCGGGCGGTCGACCGCAAGGTCATTTTGGGCAGTTTTAGCTGCCAACGGCTATATTTTTCTGAGGTCTATAAATACCCCATATATGACCAGTTTTCTCTAAGATTTTTTGGTGCGAATTTTTCCTGACTCTCTAGTGTTTTCACAGCAAGCAAAAGAAGTTTTTGGGCTTTAATTGAACAACATATTTGGTGTTTTTGCTATGGTTTGGAAAATCAAGAAGTGGGTTTTTGGGAAAGAATTTGATTCAACTTCTCTACTTTGATTTCTTGTTTTTCCCAAAAGATTTTCTTTGTGATTTTGATTTCCATTCCTTTGGTTTTCTCCACACTTGAGCAAAAATCTACTATCTCATTCTATAGGATCTTTGTGTGGGAAAAGAGATTGTTTTGTGGTTGTTACTTAAACCACTAAGTTGTAAACCCAATCTTTGCTTTGTGCCATTTCCCTCATTGTGTTGAGGAGGTTGTGCTACTTGGGTTGTGAGGTGATTTTTGTAAGCTTTGTGATAATCCCTCAAGTTGTGAGGTGACAGTTTGTTTGGCTTGGAGTTTGTTGGCCCAAAGGCCCTTCACCCTAGTTTTGATGATGATCAACTCATGTAGTTATAGTTACTAATGATCTTGTGTTTAATTAGTGACAGATTCATGATCAAGATCTTAGTAGGTGCATAGCTCAACAAAGGATAAAAGAACAAGATTTGGAGCTTGCATGTGGTGATCCAAGGATGTTTTTGGATCAAGCTTGGACCAAGTCAAGAAGATGAGAAGCCTTCAAGTGAAGACTTCAAGAAGTTGAAGACTTGGGTCTAGGTATAGAATTTGTATTTTTGTTTTAGTAAAGATGTAAAGGATAGATAGTTGATGGATTGCTCAAGTTATATCACACACACACACTCTTGATTAGAACTCTTGTTTTAAAGTGCTTTCATAAAAGATTTTGTTTAGAAAAGAATTTTTATTTGGAAAAAGATTTTTCTTTGTGACAAAATATTTATCTTGGATTTTGGTATTTCATAGTTCATATCTTTAAACCAAAATCATGATTAGAGCTTTATGTCAAAATATAGATATTCCATATTGATTGTGTAGTGGATCATATCCATACACACCATGCTTTTAAATGAACTCAAATATCTTGTTTTTGTATTTGATGAAGAATTAGAAAAACAAGTTTGGAAAAACATGTTTTGGAAAAATACATTTTGGTTATTGAGCTAATATTTCCAAGTTACAAAAATAGACCAAAACATCTATAACATGTCTTGATTTTGTGCAAGCATGTTTGTTCTTTCAAGTATATTGGTAAAACTATTTTTGTAGAATTTCTATGTATTTTTAGGATTTTATAAAAGATTTTTAAATCCTGTTTTCTGACCTGGAAACTGGCTGACAGGCCAAACCGGTCGACCGGTCCGGTCGACCGATGTGCACAGCCCTGTGCACGTTGTCAGCACAGTGGCCGGTCGACCGGGTCGGTCGACCGACCAAGAGAGCTTTGCTCTCTGGAAATATCAGTCGACCGGACCGGTCGACCGACAGTTCATTCCAGGTTATCGGTCGACCGAGCCGGTCGACCGGTGGCTGCAACGGTCAGAAAAATGACCGTTGGCCGGTCGACCGGCGGTCGACCGACAGCACTGACACAGCCCCAACGGCTCTATTTTCTGGGAGCCTATAAAAAGGGGTTTTGTCTATTGTTTTGAGGTTAAGATTTTTGAGACTTCTTGAGCAGATTTTCTGATACTTTTAGAAGAGTTTCTCCACAAGATTTTAGTGCAAATACTTCCAATCAAAAGGAAGAGTTTTTATCAAGAGAGTGTTAAGTGATTCTTTGAGTTTTTCACCATAGTCTTTCCTTGCTTTTCTCACACCACACTTGAGCTATCCATTGCTAGATATTCCTATAGGTGTGTTGTAGTGAGAGTGCTCTTTAGGTGATCAAGTGTTGTGATCATCAAAGAGATTTTTCTTTGTACTTTGAGGAAGCGGGCAAGTGTGCTCGTTGTGGTTGGAGTTCGGTTGTGAACTCATTGGTAGAGGTACGGCCTCGGCGAGTCGGTGGACTTGCGTGTGTACGGGACTTGGGAGTCCGAGGGTTTGTAGGTGTACGGCACCGAGGAGAGATCCGGTGGGATCTTGCATAGTGGAAATCCTTCGTGTGTCGAAGGCGGGGATGTAGAGCAAGTGTGCTCGAACCTCGAAACAAACCCTTTGTGTTTGCGATTGCTTACTCTTCCCTCTTTCTCTTTTTGTCTCTATTTTATATCTTGCATTCAATTTATTGTGTTCATCTTATATATGCATGATATATACCCTTGTGCTTAATTGATATATAATTGCGTGGGATTGTTGTTAACACTAGTATTCAACCAAGAGAGCCAACGCGGCACCTCAACCCATTCAAGGGGAATCTAGAGGAGCTTGTCCAGAGCCTCGCAAGGGGAATTCGGCAACACTCTTGAGTTATACATAAGTGTTTAATTAAAAGAAATTTTAATTTGGTCAACTTAGTTTTAATTCCGCATTATTTGTTCACAAGTGACCATTAGATTAGCCATCACCTATTCACCCCCCCTCTAGGTGATCTTACAATTGGTATCAGAGCAATTTCAATTGGTATCAGAGCAATTTCAGAGTTATGGCTCAAGAAGGAGGTTGTGTTTGTAAGGAGAGGAGTTGGGTACTCCTTGTATTGTGATTGCCCCAAATCCTCGGTGGAGGTTCCCTTTGTGGGAGTCCTTTGTGGACAAGCTAGTGGACTTAAAATCCTTCTGGGTGAAGGCGGGGATGTAGAGCTGGGTGCTCGAACCTCGAAACATATCTTATTGTTTGCGCTTGATCTATTGGCTCTCTCTCACTCTCTCTTTACTTTGTGCCTTGCATCATTCTATATTGTGCATTCATTTTTATATGCTTGGCTTGGTGGTTGTGTGCATCTCTCATTGCACTTGAGTGTTAGATTGCAATTAGTTTTTAAATTCCGCATTAAGTTCATTAGATTAGCATAATCACCTATTCACCCCCCTCTAGGTGATTTTCAATTGGAATCAGAGCTAGCGCTCCTGATATTTAGGTTTAACCACCTAGGAGTGTGATCTTGGTTTGCTAATCTTTATTTGCATTTTTCATTTGCACACATATAGTTGCACTTATGGCTAGCCCTCCTATGTTTGACCATTTTAGACTTGATAGTTGGATAGCCAAGATGACTAGTCATTTGAAAACCCTAGGTCATCTAGTTTATCAAGCCGCTACCCAAGAATCCTACCAAATAGTAGCGAGAATAGAAAGGCAAATGCATTAGCACTTAGAACACTTAGAGCATCTCTTAATGACTTTCTTTTACCCGTGTTTGCTCATTATGATTCGGCTTTTGCAGTTTGGAGCATATTGACTTCTCCCGAGCTTCCAAGGATTATCAACAAGATGAGGAGATCTAGGAGAGACGAGTCCGACGAGCATTGCCTCATGGTCCAAGGGAAAGACTCCCTTGAGGTACAATCGGATTCTCAACTAGATGATAGCTCTAGTTCCTATTGCTATGGTTGTTTAGAAGTTCAAACTTTAAATATGGAACTTGCTCAAAAGCTTGAAAATTTGTTGGAAAAACATGATTTGTTGAAAAATGATAATCTTGTTTTGAAAGAAGAATTAAAGGATTTATGCTCTAGTTTTGAATCGGTTTTGCAAGAGAAGGAAGAGATTACTAGTGAACGTGACTCACTAAGATCGCAACTAGACCTTGCCCTAAAAGAGATTAATGTTTTGAAAAGGAAAAATGATTGTGATGATGTTGTGAAAAACAATGAGGTTCTATCTTCTAAATTGGATTTTGTTTTAAAAGATAATCTTGTTTTGAAAAATGAAATTGATTCTATTACAAAAGAATTGGATTTGGTTTTAAAGAAAAATGAATCTTTAAAAATTGATATAGATTCTCATGTTTGTCATGCTAGTATAGCTTCTTGTTCTAGCACTCCTATTGCATGCTCCACTTTGTCTTCTAGTATTGAACATGATATAAATATTTTGAAGAAAAGTGTTGATTGTTTGGGCTCCACTTTGAGCCAATGTACTTTAAATCATACACGCTTGGAAACCTTGGTTCGCAAGAAACAAGTTCCATCTTTACATGTACCCCCATCACGGCATACACATGCTTCGCACGGTCACCACCATTACATGTATGCTAATGTGTACACATGTACACATTGTGGCCGAAAAGGCCATCTTGCTAGATTTTGCTATGATCGTTTACATGTTGAAAATTTAGCAACTAATCTTGTTTGGGTTAGAAAAGATACTAACCCCCGTTGACCCAAAAGGAAATGGGTACCAAAGACCACCTCTATGCTTTTTGATGTAGGTAGGAGCTCTCGCATAACGTGAGAGTGTTGGTGCCTTGAAGTGGATGCGTTCCGTGCTCAAAGTAAACATTTTGGATGCATCACTTTCAAGGGGAGTTTGGTGGGAGGACCACCTTGGTTTGGAGAACTACAGAAGTGCCTTCATCGGTTTTGGTATCATTCTCTAACTCCCGTTTATATTTGTATGCTTTTCATGTTCATCGTTTTATAGCATGCCATGTTTTGTTGTTCATTATGCTTATGCCATGTTCATTAGATTAGTGATATACATGTTTAGTTCTTGATACACTTCATATTTTATATGGATCTACATCTATGTGTTCTCACCTTTTTTAAACTAATATGTATGCCCTAGATCTAATGCACATGCATATACATAATGATCATATGGATACTTATGATGTTTATGATTTTATGATTTTTGTTTTAATGATTCATGTTTTAATGAGTATGATAATTGTCATGATTGTTAGAACTTTGATATGCATAGTAATAGCTAAACAATGATGATCGTGTTTTTGTTTATCATGATAATTTTTGACCCATTTTATGCTTCATGAGTTGATTACTTGTTTAGATGTTAATTTTCATTAAAATTAAGATTTATACTTGTACATATAGTGGGCCACAAATAAACCTTTATATATGTTTGTGCTTGGATGCCTATTTGTACCCATTAGATGTTCTAGTATAGTCTAGTTTTGATGATTCATGCATTCTAACTTGTATTCCCCATTTTGGATATGTTTTATGATCTTGTGTTTTCTCTTCATGTATATGTCTATTTTGCCAAATCTTAAGATATACATGTATACCCCTTGAGTCATTTGTTTTTCATGCAAATCTTTATATATGGACTCAATTGTGTTTAGGGATATGTATGTATACTTTTGTTTTGTCAAAACATACATATGCCTTGAAGTATAATTGTGTTTTTATGAAAATTTAGTTTTTCATGTATTTCATGAAAAACAATTTTGTTTCCCTATTTGAAGGATTACATACTAGTTTTCAACTTTTTCGTATTCTTCACTTTGGTAGAGATTTTCAACCATACTACACTTTCAAACTTATTTTTGAAAACCCCTACTTTCAAAGGGTGGTTGGATGGGAGATTATGTTCATGAATGCTTTACAATGATAATCTTTTAAAAACTTGAACCATGATTGGGAGGTTAGAAATATGAGATATACATTTGATCTTATTGTTGTTTCAATTGGTATCATTGGAGTTTTTCAATTTGTATCAATATTAACATTCTTGTATACTCATATATTTGTTTATGTATGTATGCTTCACTTCAAATAATATCAATTTCAATTGGTATTCATTTTCATACATATATGTGTTTTTATTTGTGCTTATCATATTTCTATATCCTTAAGCACATGTTTTGATCATGCTTAGCTTGAGCTTCAACTTTGTTTCAATTAATTTAGTTTTCAATTAGTATCCATACACAAGATTTTGCATGTTTTAGTTGGTATTTCATAAAGGGGGAGAAAATCTTGATTCTATCTTTCAATTGATGTTTTGTTTCCACTCCCTTGCTTTATGTTAGAAAATAATAATTTCAATTGTTTTATGATTGAAAATTTTCAAATTGATATCCCATGTTTTAAAGAATAATAATTTCAATTTGGTATCATGTGTTCAAAATGAAAAATATTTACAATTGATATCATATTTGAGAAATTCAAAATTTATTATGTTTAATTTCAATTGGTATCAAGATTTTGTTTTCAATTGAATGTTTAAATTTAAACTTGTTTCAATGCCTCGTTTACCTTTATTTCAATTGGTATCATTTGATATAGGAATTTCTTAAAATGTTCTTTTTCATTTCAATTGGTATCAATATGCACTTCATTGACATATTTTTAGTTGGTATCATATTTGATGTCACCCCTTATTGACATTGTTTTTTTTGTTTTAGACAAAAAGGGGGAGAACATTATTTTTGTTGTTTTTGACCCTTTTGTTGATTCTTTGTGTCTAACAAAAAGGGAAAGAAAAATTTATTGTTTTACTTTTGCTTTTACCCCTTTGTTGATGATTGACAAAAAGGGGGAGAAGAATTTGTGAGAGTTTTATATGCATGTTCATGTTTTTGCCTATATTAAGCTTAATTGTTTATTAAGTTTATTTGGGAGTTTATTTGGTATCTAGAGCATGTCTTGCAAGTTTCATTAAATATTTCATTGGTATCTAGAACCTTGTGATGTTTATGCATATTTATGCATGTTTCATGTTTCATATTCATTGCATAATTATGTTTATTTGTTTATGCATGAGTTGAGGGGGAGCTTCCTTGAAGCTTAACTTTAATCCATGCATATATAACTCCATGAGTTTTGTCATCATCAAAAAGGGGGAGATTGTTGGCCCAAAGGCCTTCCACTCTATGTTTGATGATGATTAACTCATGTAGTTATGTGTACTAATAATCTTGTGATTTTAGTTACAGATCATTAGTCAAGATATTAGTAGGTGATTATCTTCAACAAGATGGTTTGCAAGCTTTCACATGGTAATTCAAGAGCCCGGACGTCAAAGATCATATCTAGCACTCATTGGAGTCAAGCTCGGTGAATCACGGAGTTTAGGATCGAGTCGGCTTGGAGATTGCGCTCTACAAGAAGACATCGGTACCTTATTTTAGTTTTGTGTTTAGATCCAAATTGTAAAGATTAGAATAGTATGATATGCTCAAGTTCACAACACACACACGTTTCATGTTTTGAATATTGGTTTCGGAATTATGGTTTAACCGATCTTGGTTTCATGAATAGATTTTATATCAAAACAAGTTTACATGGTTTATTGTATATTAGATTTGTTCTATATACATGCATGCTTCAAAGACTTAGACAAACTTATTTTGATAAACTTATTCATGTGTTTTAGGTTTTGTGTTTTAACAAAACTTATTTTTGGAATTAAAGACAAAAACTGTGATATGTATATGTTTCATGTATATTGGATTTCTATCCATATGCATCATGCTTCAAAATGTTTAAATATCATGTTTTTGTATTTGGATAAGTTTTGGGCAAAGCTTATTTGGAAAATCCAAGTTTGGAAAAAATACAAGTTTTGGTTTTTGGTAAAAATGATTGACACTAAAATAGTTCATATTGATTGATATTTGAGCTAAACTTTTTATCACATGTTTATATATCAATGCAAAATGATAAAACTATTTTTGAGAATTTTTAGAGATTTTATGGGAATTTATTGAATATTAAATAACCTGTTTTTGCTGACCAGAATAGCCTGTGCCAGGCTAGGTCGGTCGACCCCTACGGTCGACCGCACCATATAGCCGGTCGACCGGTAGGGTCGACCGACGTGCACAGAAACGTGCACGCTGGCAGCCATTAGGCCGGCCGACCGCACGGTCGACCGACTGAATGCAGGCTAGTCTCTGTTGGCTTGGGTCGACCGGGCAGTCGACCGCTAGCTGCCAACGGTCAAAAATTGACCGTTGGACGGTCGACCGGGCGGTCGACCGCAAGGTCATTTTGGGCAGTTTTAGCTGCCAACGGCTATATTTTTCTGAGGTCTATAAATACCCCATATATGACCAGTTTTCTCTAAGATTTTTTGGTGCGAATTTTTCCTGACTCTCTAGTGTTTTCACAGCAAGCAAAAGAAGTTTTTGGGCTTTAATTGAACAACATATTTGGTGTTTTTGCTATGGTTTGGAAAATCAAGAAGTGGGTTTTTGGGAAAGAATTTGATTCAACTTCTCTACTTTGATTTCTTGTTTTTCCCAAAAGATTTTCTTTGTGATTTTGATTTCCATTCCTTTGGTTTTCTCCACACTTGAGCAAAAATCTACTATCTCATTCTATAGGATCTTTGTGTGGGAAAAGAGATTGTTTTGTGGTTGTTACTTAAACCACTAAGTTGTAAACCCAATCTTTGCTTTGTGCCATTTCCCTCATTGTGTTGAGGAGGTTGTGCTACTTGGGTTGTGAGGTGATTTTTGTAAGCTTTGTGATAATCCCTCAAGTTGTGAGGTGACAGTTTGTTTGGCTTGGAGTTGTGCCTCAAGAAGGAGGTTGTGTTTGTAAGGAGAGGAGTTGGGTACTCCTTGTATTGTGATTGCCCCAAATCCTCGGTGGAGGTTCCCTTTGTGGGAGTCCTTTGTGGACAAGCTAGTGGACTTAAAATCCTTCTGGGTGAAGGCGGGGATGTAGAGCTGGGTGCTCGAACCTCGAAACATATCTTGTTGTTTGCGCTTGATCCATTGGCTCTCTCTCACTCTCTCTTTACTTTGTGCCTTGCATCATTCTATATTGTGCATTCATTTTTATATGCTTGGCTTGGTGGTTGTGTGCATCTCTCATTGCACTTGAGTGTTAGATTGCAATTAGTTTTTAAATTCCGCATTAAGTTCATTAGATTAGCATAATCACCTATTCATCCCCCCCCCCTCTAGGTGATTTTCACATAGATCATCAAAAACCCGTTAAGCATGAAATATAAGAAAGTGAATACTTAAATGTAAGTTAGAGTTAGAACCCTCGTCTTAAGATATCATAGCTCTTGTTTGCACAAGGCTTAGTTGACACTATTGACTCATTTGAGCTTATCAATTAAGTTGTTAGAGATTAGTAGGTTAGTAGTTATTTAGCTATGCAATGGAAGAGTTAGTTAGACATGGTGGTAAACGAAACAACAAAGGAAAAGGAGTAAAGAGAAAGGGAATTACACTACAACAGAAAAGTTAAAGAAAGAAGTAAAAGAAAAAGGAGTTACACTACAACAAGAAAGTAAAAGCAAATGGAAAACACAAGTAAATAGAAAGAAGAAAGAGAAGTAGTTACTTGTATTAACTTTTCACTTTTCAAATACAACTCTTACACACTCTCTCTTTTTCACTCTAATGGCTAAAACTAAAACTTAGAAGAGGAAAGAAATTGCAACAACTACAACAAGGTAATAACAACACCTGAACTCTGAATCTGCTTCTCTTCAGACCTTAGGGGGTATTTACAGGCACCAGGGGAAAGGGGCCGGGGGACGACCCCTGGCCCAAAGCCTGGGCACACGCAAAGCCAAGGCCTGGGCCGCCTTTTCGCGGCAATGCCAGGGCGGCACGCGCCTGGCTTCCTGCTAGGTGTCATCCCGTCTGTCTCCTATTAAATGGATCTTCTGGTTTCTAGATTTGATGCCCTAGCCTGACAAAATCTCCTGCCTAAAGTCAATGGCTACTTGGTAGCCTTTAATCACCCCTTAAATGGTGATTTAGGGTCTTCTTCTTCATTTGCACACCATGGACTTAGGATCAAGCAAGCAAATCTTTATTAGCAGAATTTTACATCAAATATCTATGCGGATGTAATAAAAATTATGCAAAATTAGAGACTAATCACACCCCCACACTTATCTTTTTG
Organism: Agave tequilana; assembly: GCA_038442645.1. Taxonomy (NCBI): domain Eukaryota; kingdom Viridiplantae; phylum Streptophyta; class Magnoliopsida; order Asparagales; family Asparagaceae; genus Agave; species Agave tequilana. The sequence goes on along the minus strand of JAVJIF010020105.1, from coordinate 24,003 downwards.
TTTGTCCCGAGCAAAACAAAAATAAGAAAATTATTACACTAATTTCGCAGGTGTCGCAATTGCATTGAGCATGTGCAACAAGCCATTAAACCTCTAGGTTTTCCCTTGAGGAGGGGTGTTATCTCCTGAGGGTTTTCAGTGGATTGCACCCATAAAATCAAGTAAGTGAAAAAATATTTAGTTGTTAGCAAACCTCTTTTAAGAAAAGAAACTTTCAATCATCTAAGTAAAAATGACCGAATGATATAAGAATTAGGTTCAACCCTCATAAGTCCTCTTATACTTTAGCCTTCATAAAAGAATAAATTATGATTTTCTTTAAATTTAGAAAGGATCTTATACTTCTAACTCATTCTGTTATTTTGCTTTAGATAGATATGCACAATGTGTAAGTGTGATGTTCTTGGGATTTTTCAACTCAAGTTTGAATATCATTTAATTTTATTAATATTTATCTATTAGTCTTAGTTTCATTAGGCTTTCTTGAAAATCACCTAGAGGGGGGTGAATAGGTGATGGCTAATCTAATGGTCGCTTAATGCGAAATTAAAAACTATTATGACCAAATTAAACTATTTAAACTAAACACAAAGTTTAACACAAGAGTGTAGCCGAATTCCTGGTGAAGGGCTCTAGACTAACTCCTCAAGATTCTCCTAGATATGGGTTGAGGTGCCGCGTTGGCTCTCTTGGTTGAAAACTAGTGTTAGCAAACATCCCAAGCATGTATATCAATTAAGCACAATATGAATATCAAGCATGTAAGGATAAGAACAATAATAGCATGCAAGATATAAACAAGAGATAGAGAGAGTGAGCAATCGCAAACACAAGGGATTTGTTTCAAGGTTCGAGCACACTTGCTCTATATCCCCGCCTTCGACACACGAAGGATTTCCACTATGCTCGATCCAAATGGATCACTCCTCGGTGCCGCAACACCTACAATCCCTCGGACTCCCTAGTCCCGTACACACCGCGAGCCCCACAAGCTCGCCGAGGCCGCACCTCAAACAAGAGTTCACACACGAACTCTAAACACCGTGAACACACTTGTCCGCCTCCTCAAAGAACAAAGAAAAAGTCTTTGGTGATCACAACACTTTGATCACCTAAAATCAATCTCACTATAACACTCCTATAGGATGAATAATCAATGGGTTGCTCAAGTGTTTGTGAGAAAAACAAGGATGAGAATGGTGGTGAAAAACTCAAGGAAATCACTTTTAACACTCTTGATAAAAACTCCCCTTTTGATAGGAAATATTTGCTCTCAATTTTGTGGAGAAAAACCTCCTAAAAGAGTAGGAAAAACTGGCACAAAAACTCTCCAAAAATCTTAAAGAAAACAGCCCCCAAATGCCCCATTTTATAGGGCTAGAAAAACTAGCCGTTGGGGGTCTGATAGAACTGTCGGTCGACCGCCCGGTCAACCGGCAACGGTCATTTTTTCGACCGTTGGGGCTTCGGTTGACCGGCCCGGTCAACTGAGCCTCTGGAACAGAGAGCAGTTCTCTGTCGGTCGACCGCTCGGTCGACCGGGGTTTTCTAGAGAGCAGAAGTTCTCTGGCGGTCGACCGGGTCGGTCGACCGGCCCTCCAGTGCTCAAAGGCGTGCACGTCTGTGCACGTCGGTCGACCGTCCCTGTCGACCGACTTTAGACTTCGGTCGACCGATCGGTCAACTGGCTGAAGCTTGGAAACAGAAAACAGAGATTAAAAAGTTGGTCGTTTTGACTGAAATAAAATCCATAAAATACTGAAAAATCTAAAAAAATAGTTTTACCAATATACTTTGATAAACAAACATGCTTGCACAAAATCAAAGCATGTTACAAATAATTTAGACTATTTTTGTAATATGGAAATATTGACTTAAAACGAAAAATGTATTTTTCAAAATTTGTTTTCTAAACTTCTCCAAAATACAAAAACAAGATATTTTAAACTCATTTGAAGCATAGAGTGTATGGATATGATCCACTACACAAACATGGTGAAATATCTATGTTTTTGACATTAGGCTCTAAATACGGTTTTGATTAAAACATATAAACTAGAAAACCAAAAACCAAACATGTATTTTTCTAAAAGAAAATTCTTTTATAAAAACAAACTAAATCAAGTGTGTGTGTGTGTGTGTGTGTGTGTATGTATACTTGAGCAATCCACCAACTATTCTATCCTTTACATTTTATCTAAAAACAAAATCTTATAAAACAAACCTAGACACAAGTCTTCATCTTCTTGAAGTCTTCACTTGAAGCCTTCTTGACTTGGTCCAAACACCGTGCTAGCTCCAAAACTTGACTTTAAATCCTTTGTTGAAGCTACGCACCTACTAAGATCTTGATCATAAATCTGTCACTAATTAAACACAAGATCATTAGTACTATAACTACATGAGTTGATTATCATCAAAACTAGAGTGATGGGCCTTCGGGCCAACAATCTCCCCCTTTTTGATGATGACAAAACTCATGAAATTATATATGCATGGATTAAAGTAAAGCTTAGCTCCCCCTTAACTCATTTATAACAAATAAACAAATAAATATGCAATGTATGCTCATAAACATTATGCAAAACTAGGAGATAAACATGCCAATCAATCATAAAATAAATCAAATTCTTTTTCTCCTATTTGCAAATAAAACATATATGCATAAACATAAAAGCTACTCTCCCTTTATGAATAAAGGAAGGAAAAACATGCATATATCTCAAATACATCTCAAATACTTCTCCCCCTTTTTGTCAATCATCAACAAAGGGGTGAAAGTAAAAACAAAACAATAAAATTTTTCTTCCCCTTTATGTCCGAAACAAAGAACCAATGAAGGGGTAAACATAAATTAATCAATAAGGCTTATATGCGATATACATTCATGAAGAGAAAGACGCTAAGTCAACTTTCCTACATATATACATTACATGAAGGAGGGATGACAAGCCCTAATTCACATAACATAAATATGCAATACATAAGAGGAGATGTGAAGCTCCCCCTACACACGTGTACCACATAAAGAAGAGATGTCAAGCTCTTCAATATTAGACACACTCAATCATGAATCTATATGTAGAAGAGATGTTAAGCTCTTCTTGCATATAGGCAATACAAATCAAGAATTTTGAATATAATTTTTGTATTAAAAACAAATTTTGAGATATCAAATAAACATAAAAAAATTTTATTTTCTTATCATAAACAACTTTGTGCTTTAAACATGTAAATCAATTTTAACTCAAGCACAAAACTATCATATATACGTATGAAAAATGAGTATACCAATTGAAAATGATACATACATATATAGGAAAACAAAATATGAGAATATACAAAAATAGAATCAAATTGATACCAATTGAAAGAATCCAATGATACAAATTGAAACAATAATAGGATCATGTGTATATCTCATAAAACTAATTTGAAGAATATATAACTAGTTAAATTAATTTTTGAAAAACTAGTTAAAGATCCTTCAAAAAACATGAAACCAAATCATATGTTTTTCACTAATCATACTAAATACACAAAAATTCAAGCACTCATGGTCCATAAAGTTAAAAAATAATCATGAAACAAAGTCATGAATAAACAATAAAGTGTGAGTGTTCAAAAATTATGTAAATAGCATTTTCATGAAAATAGACAATAAAGCTCATGAAACTCATCAAAACAAATTATTCATTTAATATTTTGTTTTTAACTTATTTTTCATCTTAAAAATAAACTTCTAGGTATGTGTATGATTTATCCAATCCTAACAATATACATACATATCCCAAACATAAAAGAGTCTATTAATAATATTTGCATGAAGGCAAGAGACTCACGGGTAGACATGTATATTTATTAGATTTGAATTCAAAATACATATACATGAAGTAAAACCTGAAAAATAGGCAAAACAAGTATAAATGAAAGAATCATCAAAACTAGCTTATATATGTGCATATAGCGAGTATAAATGAACAATGAAGTGCAAACGTATATGGCTCAATTTGTTGCTCACTATTTGTACATGTATAAATAGAAGTTTTGAGAAATACTACATCTAACCCTGTATTTACCACATGAAGCATAAAACAAATAAAACATGAAGATGCTAAAAATATCACATATGAAATAGGCATGTATAGGCTAGTTATAAGTATGTAAATAAACTAGGAGTTTTAGAGATAGTTACCAAACCAAGGAACTAAGCTCCAAATCTCCAAACATGGTGGTTGTCCCACCAAAACTCCTTGATAGCGGTGCATCAAAAGTATGTCCATCATGTCCACATGCACACACCATCAAGGCACCATCCCTCTCACGTCGTGTGAGAGCCCTCACCTACATCAAAAACACAAGGTGGGGGTTTTGGTACCCATTTTCTTTTGGATCCTTGGGGGTTAGCATTGTAAGGCACTCAAACATTTTTATTTTTAGCAAAATTAAAATGATGCAACTTGTCAAAATAAAATTTTGCTAAATGGCCTTTGCTGCCACAATGTGTACACTTGTACACCTTAGGATGCTTATGTGTGTGAGTGAGATCATGACGTGCAACATAAGCATATGCATGATGAGGATGTGCACGAACAAGTGGAGTTTGTTTCTTTGAAAACAAAGACTCCAATCTAGTGTGGTTAAATGCACATGAGCTCAAAGTAGAGCTCAAACTATTTATTTTATTTTTCAAAACATTTATCTCATTTGTGGTGGCATGAAAAGCATGATGAGATAAAGAATCATTTTTCTTATTCTTTTAGAAACAAATTCTTTTTCTTTTTCAAACATTTTTGTAACGCCCCGATCCCAAGGGTACGAGGACGTCACTGCGACGTATATACGTAGGTCAGAGCTACCCTCCCGTATATACGCTAAGCATCAGTACAGACAAGAATCAGAGTACGGAAGCAAGTGGTGCATTATACATTCCAATACATTAGTACAATTACAAAGTTATCACCAGAAGTGATCCAATATTACATGAATATTACATCACTGATATGCGCAAATGCGGGAATACATGAAAATGTACATATATGAACAGTATAAAGGACTTGGAAATGTACAAGTATAAACAGAAAAGGGTACTCACGAGTTTATAAAGGAAAACTCGAGAGACCCACAAGGGGGCCTGGAAGGATGGAGCTCTGGATGATCGGCTGGGGATCCACGCTACCGCTGCGCTACTCTGATCCGCAAGGGGAGAATCTACACGCTCCAAGCTCCAAGACCTGGACATGAGGATCCAGGGGAGTCAAATGACACTCCCCAGGCGAGTAGTACTAATACCAAGTGGCGAAGCAGGGTGAGTACAAGTATGCATATAACAAATGATATCAAGTAAGAAATACTCAGGGGGACAGATAGGTTAGAGCAGATATGAACAGGTGTGGCATAATAATCATAAAACAGGAAATTCGAATAAAACCAAGGACGAGTAAATCTGATTGTATGGTTTTAGATCACGGCTCTATGAGACTAGTACATCGAAGGAATAATCCAAACAAGGAAACCCTCATCTATATACCTTTATCTCATATCATCGTAATCTAAGCACATACAACCTGAGTTACAAGGTGGTCATAACATAATACTCATAAAACAGGAAATCCGATATTAAGTCCGGAACAAGTAATTATGGTAAGGCACATCACAGATTCATAGTCGTTTAAGTTGCAGGCTTTAGTATGCGTCCCATTCCACATACCTCTACTTACAACTTAAAGAGCCGGTTATTACGACACTTTATTATTACTCGTCTTACCCATATATCTAGGTATGTGTCTCGGTATATATCCCAACTCACATACATCCATATATAAGCTAGTCGAGGGTTGTTACCGGAAGTAGATGGAGAACTGATAGAGCTTCTTATAGTAGTTCCCATACACCTGGGACCAGCTTGAGGGCCCTAAGTCCCCCTAACACGCATCTCCTGTGGGCCCTGAGTCCCACTAACACGTACCGCCAATATTTTATTCCGTTACTATAAGCAAGGTATCATTCCGGCATCCATCACTTCCTCCCATTCCCCATACAAGTTGTCCTTTTTATGGTTTATTAACATAATTACCAGATTTCGGGAATGAGCAGGATCATAACTGGAATACATAACAAGAATCATAACTGGAATCATAACAGGAGATCAGATACTACATTCCCGTTATCGTGATAATTATATCAGAATCAGGTGCATCATGCTTGGTGTCAAGAGATAGCATGATAAGGTGATGATATTTAACAAGCAACCAAACATGACAAGAGATTGATAATAGTCTGGGTAAGTCATGACATAACAAGAGGGTCTTGCCAAATAATAGCATGCATGGTGGTCAGGTGATAACACACTAGATGCCAGGTGATATACATGTGTTAAATAGAAGCATGCAACTGACAGGTCTGAAGTAATAGCATGGCAAGTGGTAATCAGAGAAGTAGTCCAAAGTTCAACGACCACGAAGGGTCGGCCACGCATGGTATACAATAAAAAAGTAAGCATATCACAGGGCAATACATAAACATGGAAATATGAAGCGAAATACTTATCGACCCGACGAAACAGGGAAACTCAAATGGAGGCGAGAGCAAGAAGAGAAAAGCGAGACCACTCGCCTAAATCACCAAATAGCCGAAAGGTCCGAAATCCACGGAACTCGGGATGCGCCATAATATATGATATAAATATGTAGAGTGAAGAGGAGAGAGAAAGAGAGGAGGGAAGATGATGTTTGTCAAGAGACAAGTCAAGTAGTACCAATATGTGATGTAAGTCTAGAGGATAAGGTTCCTATTCAAGAAAGAAATCAACCATAACAGACAGCTAAAGTTAGTCGACTAGGTGGAAAGGGTAGTCGACTAATAGAGGGGTTAGTCGACTAACAGTCTGGTATAGTCGACTAAAACTGGGTTCCAGAGAGTTGGGTTCTGGTTTCAGGAAAAGTTAGTCGACTAGGATGGAAAGAGTAGTCGACTAACAATGATCTCAAGTCGACTAACAGATACGTTAAGTCGACTAATACTGAGTTACAGAAAGTTGAGTTTTGGTTTCAGGAAAAGTTAGTCGACTAGGATAGAATGGGTAGTCGACTAACAGTGATTTATAGTCGACTAATAATTAAGGTAAGTCGACTAAAACTGTGTAACAGAGAGTTGGGTTTCTGATTCAGGAAAAGTTAGTCGACTAGGGTCAAGGGAGTAGTCGACTAATAGAGGTTTCCAGTCGACTAATAAATAACCTAAGTCGACTAAAACTGTGTTCTTGAAAAGGTTACGTTTCAACTAAGGGTTTCAAGTCGACTAATCCTTAGGTCAAGTCGACTAATCGACTGAAAACAGGATACAGAACAGATTTTGTTGGTTGTGTTTGATGATCTAAAAATATGATTTTGATGGCACAAGTATACATGAATTGTAAACAAAAGTATACTAGGAATTAGCCAAGTCTTGATGAGTAGAAATACTCACCAAAAGGAGTGGTTGATGATGGAGTGATGGTGGTGGTGATGGAAGTTGATGATGAAGAAGAAAGTGGAGGTTGGAGGTTTTGTTGTTGGTGTTGGTGAGAAGAAGTGGTGGCCGGAGATCGGGGGTCTCTCGCCGGAGTCGTGGTGGCCGGAGGCGCGGAGGAGGTGGTGGAGGTGAAGGAGATGTTGGAGGTTAGGGTTTTGGTGAAGAGAAGAAAGAGAAAGATGAAGTGAAAATGAATAAAGAAAGGAGAAGGAAAGTATTTATAGGTTTTAGATTTTGTGAAGGAGGTGCAAATAATTAAAAGAGAGGGGGGTTTTTGTAAAGTGGGGAGGTGAGGTGTCTCTCCTAGCCACACTTGGCTGGCCAAGGTGAGGGGTGAGGTGGAGGGTGAGGTGGAGATATTTGTGGTGGAAGTAATTGGAAGATTAGAGAAGGAATTGGAAGTTGTAAAAGTTTGGGGAAAACTTAGGGTGGAAGGAAAGAAAGAAAATAGGAAAAGGAAAAGAAAATGGAAAAGGGAAATTATTCTCTTGGAAGAGAAAATGAAAAATAATGAAGTGGCGGATTCCCGGGATTCGGTTGCGGATGCGGAAATCTTTCGGGAAAATACCGGAATCGTCCGAAATTCAAGTATCTCGGAACGACCCGAAATAATTATCAAAAATCAAGAATATTAATCTAAGAATTATAGTGAAATCCGTTTGGAGAAATAATTTATAGTTTTAAAACTAAAAATCCCGGAATTAGTTAGCTACCGACTCCGGTGGAATTTTCATAAAATCATAAAATTCCCAGAAAAAGTATTTAGGTAGAAAATATGATTTTAAGAAATAATGTCTAAAGGAACTTTTAGAAATTCTAAACCGTTTGTAAACTAAAAATCCGGGAATATGTCAGCGGCACTGGCCGACACAGGTTTTGAAGATATTCTTTTTAACTGAGGAAAATTCCAGAAAATCATATAAAATATATAATATTGGAAAATGATATTTGAAACAGAAATCGGTCAAATCAGAATACCAGAAAGACCAAATTGAGTAATACACTAGGATCGGGTCTTCGGTTCAGACTAGGGCTGACTCCGAGACCACGAATCCAAATTTAAGACAAAACAATCATATAAACAATTCATAATACAAAATAAGTACAGAAGGTAAATCGAAAAAATACGATCAAAATCTGAATACGCAACTAAGTACGTAATCCGGGAGCGGGGTGTTACAATTTTTCTTTTCAAAGAGGTGTTTTCATTAAAAGCAATTTCTTTTTGTTTTTCCACCAAAACAATTTCATTTTTCAAATTTGTGTTTCCTTCACATAAATCATTTAAATTAGAAAGCAAGAAAACATTCTCATTTTTCAAAATCTCATTTTCTTTTTCTAAGCATGCAATTTTAATTTTAAAAGACTCATTTTCTTTTAAAACATCATGCAAAGAATTTTGTTCATTAAGCATGCAATCAAATTTCTTTTTCAAATTTTTATTATCTTTCTTAATCATGTCATATTTCTCAAGAAGAAGTTGACAAAAAGTTGTAAGCTCATTATATGACATGTTATTCTCTTCTACCTCGGATTCGGTAGTTACCTCAAGGGGTTATCTCCTTGGACCATGTAGCACTTGTTGGAGACGTCACTTCCAACATCCGAATTGCTCCCCGCATAGTATTGTTCATTTTCGCCGAGGGAGAGGAGGGTGTTCCATGCTACAAAAGCCGAACCAACATTAGAAGCCCTAGATAAATAATCATCATTTAGGGTTGACTTTATAGCATGAAGGGCTTTTGCATTAGCCTCAAAAAGTTTGCCACCTAAACAATATGAATCTTTAGTGATGGCAAGATAAACATGAATGCCTTAACCTTCCAAATTTGGATGTTAAAAATGTCAAACATGGGTGGTGACATGAAATCCATAGTGTGTGTACAAATAATATGATTAGCCTAAAATGAGGATCTTTAACTCTAGGTTGTGGGACCCAAAATCAGAGCACTTGGCTCTGATACCAATTGAAAATTACCTAGAGGGGGGTGAATAGGTGATAGCTAATCTAATGGTCACTTAATGCGGAAATAAAAACTATTAAAACCAAATTAAACTATTTAAACTAAACACAAAGTCTAACACAAGAGTGTAGCCGAATTCCCCGTGAAGGGCTCTGGACTAACTCCTCAAGATTCCCCTAGATATGGGTTGAGGTGCCGCGTTGGCTCTCTTGGTTAAAAACTAGTGTTAGCAAACAATCCCAAAGCATGTATATCAATTAAGCACAATATGAATATCAAGCATGTAAGGATAAGCACAATAATAGCATGCAAGATATAAACAAGAGATAGAGAGAGTGAGCAATCGCAAACACAAGGGATTTGTTTCGAGGTTCGAGCATACTTTCTCTACATCCCCACCTTCGACACACGAAGGATTTCCACTATGCTCGATCCAAATGGATCACTCCTCGGTGCTGCAACACCTACAATCCCTCGGACTCCCTAGTCCCGTACACACCGCGAGCCCCATAAGCTCGCCGAGGCCGCACCTCAAACAAGAGTTCACACACGAACCCTAAACACCGCGAACACACTTGTCCGCCTCCTCAAAGAATAAAGAAGAAGTCTTTGGTGATCACAACACTTTGATACCTAAAAACAATCTCACTACAACACTCCTATAGGATGAATAATCAATGGGTTGCTCAAGTGTTTGTGAGAAAAACAAGGATGAGAATGGTGGTGAAAAACTCAAGGAAATCACTTTTAACACTCTTGATAAAAACTCCCCTTTTGATAGGAAATATTTGCTCTCAATTTTGTGGAGAAAAACCTCCTAAAAGAGTAGGAAAAACTGGCACAAAAACTCTCCAAAAATCTTGAAGAAAACAGCCCCCAAATGCCCCCATTTTATAGGGCTAGAAAAACTAGTCGTTGGGGGTCTGACAGAACTATCGGTCGACCGCCCGGTCGACCGGCAACGGTCATTTTTTCGACAGTTAGGGCTTCGGTCGATCGGCCCGGTCGACCGAACCTCTGGAACAGAGAGCAGATTCTCTGTCGGTCGATCGCTTGGTCGATCGGGGTTTTCCAGAGAGCAAAAGTTCTCTGGCGGTCGACCGGGTCGGTCGACCGGCCCTCCAGTGCTCAAAGGCGTGCACGTCTGTGCACGTCGGTCGACCGTCCCTGTCGACCGACTTTAGACTTCGGTCGACCGGTCGGTCGACCGGCTGAAGCCTGGAAACAGAAAACGGGGATTAAAAAGTTGGTCGTTTTGATTGAAATAAAATCCCATATAATACTGAAAAATCTACAAAAATAGTTTTACCAATATACTTTGATATTTTTTGTAATATGGAAATATTGGCTTAAAACGAAAACTGTATTTTCAAAATTTGTTTTCCAAACTTCTCCAAAATAGAAAAACAAGATATTTTAAACTCATTTGAAGCATAGAGAGTATAGATATGATTCACTACACAAACATAGTGAAATATCTATGTTTTTGACATTAGGCTCTAAATACGATTTTGGTTAAAACATATAAACTAGAAAAACAAAAACCAAACATGTATTTTTCTAAAAGAAAATTCTTTTATAAAAACAAACTAAATCAAGAGTGTGTGTGTGTATGTATGTATACTTGAGCAATCCACCAACTATTCTATCCTTTACATTTTATCTAAAAACAAAATCTTATAAAACAAACCTAGACACAAGTCTTCATCTTCTTGAAGTCTTCACTTGAAGCCTTCTTGACTTGGTCCAAATACCGTGCTAGCTCCAAAACTTGACTTTAAATTCTTTGTTGAAGCTACGCACCTACTAAGATCTTGATCATAAATCTGTCACTAATTAAACACAAGATCATTAGTACTATAACTATATGAGTTAATCATCATCAAAACTAGAGTGATGGGCCTTCGGGCCAACATTTCTACTTTACTCATGTAACACATATCAAACTGATGACTCCAAACCAGATGGTTTTAGGGCACCATGTGGAAAAACACCCATCAGGTCAAATACGTAAGTAGAGTAGGCCACGAATTCAAGATTTACTTATATGTTATATATTGGTTATTTTTTTTTTTGGCATGAGTAATCATTCTTCTTGAGGCACTATTATCCAGCATTTTTTTCAGAGTTGTGTCTCTAAATCTCAAGCATGTGTGTGTGGTTTATGCATATTCTACTAAGGCTAAATAAAATGTATGGTTTATTTTCCTTATCCCTCCCTACTCTTGGTCAAATCAATCTTTCTTGTTTATTTAGGCAAAAATAAAGATTCATTAATAAGGTTTCCTTAATTCCTACAACCTTTTGGTATTTTTATAAAGAGTATGAATTTTTTTTCAATCTGGAGATTTTTTTTTTGTTTTTTGGTATAAAGAAAAAGTGTTAGCACCTTGGTATAAAGAAAAAGTGTTAGCACTCCCCCAACACCTATCTAATGCATTATCCTCAATGAATGTTGATGTAAATGCACATGCAATAAATAGGGTGAATAAATGATGTCACCGTCTTTGTGGACTTGTGCCGGCCAAGGCCGAATAGGCTAAAGAAATGTCAAAATTTGTAGAAGGGGTAAGCATATAAACAATAAGAAAATATTTTTTAATTGATGTGGTTAGGTGTATGATGGGTCAAAAAGAGTTAGCACACTATCATCCGGAGTCATAGGCTCAATGGTCAAGAAGGGCTTTAGTTTTTGCCCGTTCACTTTGAATTCCATATTGTTCTTAAGGTCTACAATAATCACAGCATTGTGTGGGAAAATGGTACGCACAATGAACAGTCCAGACCAACGAGTATTCAGCCTTCCTGTGAAAATATGAAGCCTAGAGTTATACAGCAGAACCTTGTCGCCCGGGGCAAAGTTTTTCTAGTTTATAATCTGATCATGAAAAAGTTTAGTCCTGCTTTGGTGATCCAAGCATTCTCATAGCTTCATTCTGTATCTCCTCTAATTCTGCGATCTACAGTCTCCTTAGCTCACCGGCATTATTCAAATCAAAATTGAGCTGCTTAATGGCCCAGAGGGCACGGTGTTCTAACTCTACTGGCAGATGACAGGCTTTTCTGAATATTATTCTTAAGGACACATCCCCAGGACTATCTTAAAAACTAGTGTGGTAAGCCCACAATTCATCATTGAGTTTGACCGACCAATCCTTTCAGTTTTGTCTGACAGTCTTTTCTAAAATGAGCTTGATCTGTCGATTGGTGACTTCGACCTACCCATTTGTGTAACCCCCTGATCCCTGGTGTACGTATCACAATATCAATACTCGATACGACGTACAAATTTAATTTGACCTTCCTGATAGTCAGATTGAACCGATTTTAGTTTCAGATATTCTTTTCCAATATTTTTGATTTTTAGAATTTTCTGAAATTTTTCTGGATTATTTTGGAAAATCTCCGTAGTCAGTGTCGACTGATACCGAGAATCGGCTCTACGATTTTTTATTTCACAAACGGAGTTGTATTTTAAGAATCCGCTTTCACCATGTGTCTTAGAATCATATGATCTACATTAGGCTATTTTTGGGGATTTTTCTAAATTTATCAAAAATCGGGCCAATCCGGTGTCGCCTAATACCGGCGAAATCTTCCAGGAGTTTTAATTTGCAAACCAGATTGAATTTCTTCAAACCGTTCATATTAAGTCTCAGGATAATATTCTCTATTTTTTGTAATTTTTTGTAACAATTCGGGACTAGTCGAATTTTGGACTAAATTAAATAATATTAATTTAATTCATTAAATCCTTTTCCTTTTTCTTTTCTTTTTCTTTTTCTTTCCCCTTCTTCCTTTCTCTGGACGCTTCCTCCACCGCCATTTCTTCACTGCCATTAACCCAATCGCCTTCCACCCTTTATAAATTTTCCCCTCTCTCTTCCTCTTTCAAACATTCGATCGCTCAACCTCTCTCTTCAATTCATCTCTCTCCCCCTCTCTCAGAAGCATTTCTCTCTCTCACTGCCTCTCTCTCCCTGTTTTCTGTCCGCCACGGTGGCAGACTGCCGCCGGCCTTGCCGCCGGCGAGCTGGTGCGCCCCGGTGGCTGGCGCGCCACCGGGTTCCACACCCACGCCTCTCGCCACGTGGCTGGTGGCCTGCCGCCACCGCGCCCCAAGCCGAGCGCCGCCGCCACCCATCTTCTTCTTCTTCTCCTTTCTTTTTCTTTTTCTTCTTCCACTGTTCTCTCCCTCTCTCACTCTCTCTCTCTCTCACTCTCTCTCTCGCGGCCTGAACCGCCACGACGCCGGCGGCCGGGACCACCGCCGACGGGCTCCTCTCGCCGCCGACCAGCAGGTCTGGCCGGCTTGCTCGCGCGGCAGCAGCAAGAGTTGCTGCTGCTGCTGCTCTGTAGGTGATTGGGTTCGGGTGTGAACCCGAACCCAATAATCCTATTGGGGTCGGCTACCCAATAACCCTAAACCCGTTAACCCAATTACCCATTTAACTTAAGTTATGAGTTTGGGTAGTGGGTCCAAACCCGACCCGTTAAGAGCCCAACCCGCATCCGAAGCCAATAAAGGTAATATTTTGGAAAACCCCTGATAATTTATATTATTTGCAATTGATATCTTTTTATTGCATATTTAAACCATTTCTATTCCTTTTAGCGTTCGGGCGATATCTGGAGCATCCGGACTCCGATTTGGACGATCCTGGAACCGTTGCGATCGTGGGAAAGAGAGCTACCTTTCCATGGCTAATTTGTGAGTGTTTTTCATTTGTAAATTATATTTATTAAGAGATCATAAATTGATTGATTGCTTTTAGTCATAAGATTATGGATAAATCATTGCAACTGTTAATTAATAACTTGTAATTATTGGGAACGCATTGTAATAGGAATAAACTATAATATTGTACGTTGCTTCCTGATTTAATATAACTATAGGTGATTTCATAATAATAACAATAAATACTGAAATATATAATTCTGACACAGTCAACATACCTGCACAGCCACTAGATAACTATCGTTACATGTATACTGATCCACAGATACTACACTGTCACTAGACGTGCATGCTAGACATCGTTATTTCAGGTTCCATGTACATGTCTCACCGTTACATAGATACTGAGATTCATGACACGATTACTGCATGTTTGTGCACTACTGATATATGACTACGCTGGTACACTGGATACCGTCCTGTGCACAGTTACTTCATGTTATTACACCACTGTTAGATAGACTCACCAGTATACATACATTAATTGGTTATGTATTCCTGTTACATGGATCATGGATTATATTATCACTCATGGATACTCTTGTATATTGATCATTGTTTATGTCACATGGATTATTGTTACATGAGTAGTTCGTCTTGTATTCCCGTTACATGATTATTTCCCGTTCTGATATTGATATTCCCGTTACTGGATACCTGAGCGGTTGATATGCGATGTGTGGAATCCCACATCTATTGTTCCCATTTTCTGTTATCCTGTTTTATGCTATCAACTGAGCTCAGGTCCTGTTATCATGTTACATGTACCATGTACTGTACTTGTTCTTGTTACGTTGTGTACTTTAAATGAAATATAATAAAGATAACTTGGGGAATGGGGGAGACTTGACGGTTGATTAGATCTTATTGGGTGGATGTCTGGATCCATTGTTTGTCCCACTGCAGGGGGACGGGGTAGTGCTAGCTACCGTCTGTTATAGCTCATGAGCTCCCGTTTTCCGTTATTATTTTAGCTCATTGAGTTCCCGTTACATGTTACAGCCTTAGCGGGCTGGTCCTGGTCTCAGCAGCCAGGGGTCTGTTTAAGGCCGTGATCCCGAGTATGCACGGGATACACCTACCCGATAAGAACTCCTCGACCATTTGGTTTCCAAGTAACATAATAAAACAGTACACATTAGTGACGTCGGGAACACTTGTTATTTGGTCACTCTCTCGTTCGGATAATGGTACCCGTATGTCATGTCCGGATGGGTTCGACTGGAATGCAGGCTTCAGTATGAACTGCCACTAGTATGGGACACTAGAAGAGATTGATTAAAATACTAGGTGGTACTGATTGCTACTATTGTATAAATATCATGACTTACCTGATACATGTATACTCTTGTTTAGTTGTACTTGTTACTGTTCCTGATCATTTATCCTCTATCATGCTACATGTATACTTTGTTACTTTACCTGGTACATGTTACACTTTCTATGGTGGCATACTACTCATGTACATGTATACTCTGCACTGCATATCTTCTATTTTCTGTATACCTTGCAGACATCATTATTGTATATACACAACACCGTATTATGGTTATATTGCATATACCCATCTGCATGTTCACTTCTATCACGTCACCACATATATTCTTCTTTATGTATACCTTGCAAACATCATTACTGTATATGCCCCACCCGGTAGTATAGTTCTGCTGTATGCTGCACATCTGCATATTCATTTCTATCACGTCACCACTAGATAATATTATTTATTATATAAAACTGGATATGACTATAGACATGACCAGATGATAACATGCTAGGTAGTGATGGTATTAAAA
Organism: Agave tequilana; assembly: GCA_038442645.1. Taxonomy (NCBI): domain Eukaryota; kingdom Viridiplantae; phylum Streptophyta; class Magnoliopsida; order Asparagales; family Asparagaceae; genus Agave; species Agave tequilana. The sequence goes on along the minus strand of JAVJIF010020105.1, from coordinate 7,993 downwards.
GATGACATGTTTATATATTTCTACTGCTTATTATATGCTTATTATATGGTATCGCTAAGACAATATCATGTATTATCGATTAGTATCGTGCTTGTATTACTTTAGTATATATTACTGTCTCCTTCATTTTATCACTCACTAGGTCGCTTTCTGACGACCCTGGGTTTGCGTGCCCAGGTTGGAGATTCGAGATATCATACTGTCAAATATGTCATTGGATAATAGGTATCTCTTGATTCTTTTGTCTTATTTTCTTATTTGTCCATGTTCCTTTATCTACCATGCTCACTGATCTTTTCTGCAGTTATTCTTGTACTTATTTAATGCTGGAACTCTTGTGCATATAGAGGCTATTTCTTGTACTGAGGCTTAACGTACGCACGATGGTGTTTTCACCCTGCGTATGTATGTCGCCATAACGTCTCCGTATCCTTGGGACCGGGGCGTTACAATTGTCTGGGATGATACGGAGTAGATAAGTTATAATTTATGGAATATTTTCGCATTAGAGCTTCAAAAACTCTATTGCAGAAATGTGATCTATTATCACTAATTATCGCTCTGGGGGTGCCGAATCGGGAGAAGAGGTTCTCTTTGAGAAATTTGACAACCACTTTGTTATCATTGGTCTTTGTTGGCATAGCTTCTGCTACCCATTTAGAGATGTAATCGGCAGCAACCAAAATGAACTGGTTGCCGAAGGAATTAGGGAATGGTTCCATGAAGTCGATACCCCAAACATCAAAAATTTTAACTTCCAGGATCAGGTTCAGGGGCATCATGTCTCTTCTTGAAATTTTCCTAATCTTCTGACAATTTGCGCATGACTTGCAAAAATAGTATGAGTTTTTGAACAAAGTGCGCCAGTAAAACCCACTTTGTAGAACCTTCTCTGTAGTCTTGCGGGGACCAAAGTGTCCTCCACATGCAAGTTCATTGCAAAAGCTTAGCACACTCCTCTGTTCCTCCTCTGGTATGCATCGTCGAATAATTTAGTCGGTATAATACTTAAAAAGATACGGCTCTTCTTAGAAGAAGTACTGTACGTGGGCAAAGAAACAACACTAGTCTTGCTTTGTCCAGTGAGCGGGTAATTGTCCAGTGACCAGGTAATTGACTATGTCTGCATACCAGGGTTCCTTAAAAATGGCCAGAATGTGCTCGTCTGGGAAATCCTTGTTGATCAGAGCTTGTATGATAGATGCGTTAGGAATTCATAATAGATGATCAGCGACCACATTTTTTATACCTCGTTTATCCCGAATTTCCAGATCAAATTCTTGAAGCAAAAGGATCAACCGAACCAATCGGGCTTTTGCTTCCTTCTTGGTCATGAGGGATTTCAGTGCCGAGTGATCCGTAAAAATTACCGTCTTCAAGCCTAACAAGCAGGGACGGAACTTCTCTAACGCAAAGACAACAACTAAGAATTCTTTCTCAGTCGTTGTATAATTCTATTGGGCGTCATTCAAGGTCCTACTCGAGTAGTAAATCACGTGTTGCCTATTGTCGATGCGCTGTCCTAGAACAGCGCCAATAGCAAAATCAGAGGCGCACACATGATTTCAAACGGTTGGGCCCAATTAGGAGCAAAAATAATAGGCGTAGAAATAAGTTCTTGCTTAAGCTTTCCCCATAACTTGAAACATTCATCATTAAAATCAAAGGGTACGTCCTTAGCGAGCAGGTTAGTTAAGGGCCTAGCGATTTTGCTACAATCCTTAATGAACTGTCGGTAGAATCCAGCATGCCCTAGAAAGGATCTAATATCTTGATGCTTTTGGGTGGTTGAAGCTTAGTAATCACTTCTACTTTAGCCTTGTCTACTTCAATACCTCTCCTAGAAATCTCATGGCCTAAGACAATCCCCTGTCTCACCATGAAGTGACATTTATCCTAATTTAGAGTTAGATTCTTCTCCTTGCATCTCTGCAGAACTAACTCTAGGTGATGAAGACACTGATCAAATGAATCTCCATAGATGGAGAAGTCATCCATAAAAATCTCAAGAAAGCGGTCTACCATGTCAGAGAAAAGACTAAGCATGCACTGTTGGAATGTTGTGGGAGCATTGCACAATCCAAAAGGCATGCGTCAGTAAGCGAAGGTTCCGAACGGGCAAGTGAACGTGGTCTTTTCCTGGTCTTCTGCAGCAATGGGAATTTGATTGTATCCTGAGTACCCATCTAGGAAGCAATAGTACTCGTGTCTAACCAGGCGTTCAAGCATTTGGTCATGAAGGGTAGTGGGAAGTGGTCTTTACGGGTGGCTGCATTCAACTTCCTATAGTCGATACAAACACGAACATTGGTAGGCAGTCTTGTTTGTACCAACTCTTTTTGCTCATTTTCAACCACCATAAAGCCAGCTTTCTTTGGGACCGTATGAATAGGGTTAACCCATTGGCTATCAGAAATGAAATAAATGATCCCATTATCTAATAGTTTCAAAATTTCCGCTTTTACTGCCTCTTGCATGAGTGGGTTAAGCCTGCGTTATGGGTCCCTCCTGGGGGTTGCTTCATCGATTAAATGGATTCTATGTTGAACTATGGCTGAACTTATCCCCTTGATATCCTTCATCGTCCATCAATGGCTTTCCTATGTCTTTTCAGAATAGACATTAAGTTGTCCTCTTATTGCTCTGTCAGGTGGGATGTTATGATGACTGGCAAGGTGTCTTTTTCACCTAGATAGGTGTACTTGAGGTGTTCAGGTAAGGCTTTTAGATCTAGGGAAGGTGTAGCTTCATTGGAGGCAATCTCCAAACTTGCAATCCTATGATGAGGTACACTTGGGCTTGACGCCCAGTCCACTGTCGAATCTACGATCTGGTCTAGATTAAAATTCTTAGACTCCAAATCAAACTCTGCCTCTGTTTCTATCTTCATGCTTTCATCATACTCACTGGTCAGATTTTCAATAGAATTAACCTCAAATGTCTGATCATTGATATCCTTGGGTTGTCTTCCAGATTAAAGACATTAACTTCCTTCATCATGTCTCTGAAAAACACCTAGAGGGGGGGTGAATAGGTGTAAGTGCTAATCTAATAAACTTAATGCAAACTAAGTGCGCTAAATGCGGAAGCTAATGCAAATTATGCACAAACTAATACAATACAACAAGTGTAGCCGAATTCCCCTTTCGAGGCTCTGGACTAACTCCCCTTGATTCCCCTTGAAATGGGTTGAGGTGCTATGTGAAGCTCTTGTTGGATGAGTATAAGTTAGGCACACACACACAAGCAATCCAAGCAATATAAAATACACACAATCAAGCCAAGCATATAAGAATGAATAGCAATATGAATAAATGCAAGGCAATATGAAATATGCACAACACAAGCAAATATGATATGATATGAATATGATGCTTTGCACAAATATAAGAGAGAGAGTTAGAGAGACAATGGATCAATACGCAAACACAAAGATTTATTTCGAGGTTCGAGCACCTTGCTCTACATCCCCGCCTACACCACCGTGTAGGATTTCCCAATCCACAATAGGAGTACCAAACTCCTCTCTCAACCTTACAAAGCCACCGAGGCTATACAACCACAATCCACCTCTACCGAAGAGGGATACGGCCCGTAGCCAACTACAACAAACACCTCTACCTAAGAGGCTCACAAACCAATCACCCGATCACCTCTACCGAAGAGGGATACAACAAGAATAAGGGTGTACAACTTAGAGGTTTACAACAACAACCTCAAACACTCTCTTTTCTCTTTTTCCACAAAAATAAGATCCTAATAGTTTAGGATAGAAGATATGGCTCAAGTGTGGAAACTAAGTGTTTTTGGAAACAAGCAACAAAGAAAAACTACTTGGAAAATCTCTTGTATATGATAGAAATAAAAGATCAAATCAAAATCCCAAAACCTAGTTCTCTTTGATTTTCCAAAAACCCAAAACAATAAAGATTAGAAGTTTAAAGCTCAAAAACTACTTTTTAAAACTCTTTTAAACACTTCAGAAAACTGGAATTTTTCCTCTTAAAAATCTTGGCCAAAATCCCCAAAGAGATGGAGTTTATATAGGCCAAACAGAAAACTAGCCGTTAGAGCTGAGCTGGCAGCTCTGACAGGCGTCGGTCGACCGGCCCGGTCGACCGCCAACGGTCAGAAAAGTGACCGTTGGGCACTAGCGGTCGACCGGCCCGGTCGACCGAAACATCCTGAGAGTTGAACTCTCAACTCGGTCGACCGGTCCGGTCGACCGACTACAATGTGTAGCCAGCGTGCACGTCTGTGCACATTGGTCGACCGACCCGGTCGACCGGCCACTTGGTGCGGTCGACCGGTCCGGTCGACCGAACTGGCCTGGCAGGCACAGTGCAGATCTGCACAGATACGGGATTTGAAAATAGGTCTTTTCACTCAATAAAAATCCCATAAATTCACAGTAAATCTAAAAAATAGTTTTAATCACAATAAAAACTGTTTTTCTAAAAACATGTCTTTCTAAAACTTGTTTTATCATTTTACTTTGATAACCAAACTTGTGATAAAATTTCAAGACATATATCAATCATATCAATTCATTTTTGTGTCTTGCCAATTTTATCATAAACAAAACTTGTATTTTTATCAAACTTTGATTTTTCCAAAACATGAATAGAAACGTCAAAATAAGTTTGTCTATAAGTTAAGCATGTATGTATAAATAGAAAACATCTACTATACATATAAATCATGAAAACTTGTTTTGATCAAACTATTCATGGAAACCAAATATCAAAACATAAAACGTGTGTGTTTGTGCACTTGAGCATATCAACTAAACTAAGCTTTACAAATGGATCTAAAACTCTATCTAAACTAGGATACCTAAGTCTTCTTGTCGATCTTCCATCTTCAAGTAGACTCGATCCCAAACGCGTGATCCTCCAAGTGCAAAGGTATGATCTTTAAGCTTTGGCACCGGAATCAACATGAAAAGCTTCTAAACTCCTTATTGAAGCTAATCACCAACTAATATCCTGTTAATGATCTGAAACTTAGAAACACAAGAATATTAGTAAACATAACTACATGAGTTGATCATCATCAAAACTAGAGTGGAAGGCCATTGGGCCAACAGTCTCCAAAGGTCAATCGCATGGACCCGTTCCTACAGTTGATTATGGCAGTAGCTGTAACAAGGAATGGGTATCCTAAGAAGACTGGAGTTTGAAACCGCGGATTTGACACAGGTTAGGTCTCAAGCACAATGAAGTCAATAGGTTAGATGAAATCCTCGACCCGAATAAGGACATCTGTGATTTTTCCCTTGGGGATCTTTACAGATCGGTCAGCTAACTGAATGGTGACTTGAGTTAGACTCAGCTCGCCCAACCCAAGTTGTTGGTATACTGAGAGAGGTAGCAAGTTGACACTTGCTTCCAGGTCAAGTAGTGCTCTGCTAATTTTTGTTTATCCTATAGTGTATGAAATTGTGCGACATCTGGGATCCTTGTATTTCACTGGAATGAGACTAGACAGAATTTTGCTTATATTGGTTGCCAAGAACAATTTCTTGAGCACATTTGTCTTTCTCTTCTTCGTACACATATCCTTAAGAAATTTGGCATAAGCTGGGACTTGTTGGATAGCGTCAGGAAGAGACACATTCAGTTTGACTTGGTTAAACATCTCAAGCATCTTTTCCATATGCATATTCTTATTATTGTTCCTAAGCCTATTGGGAAAAGGTGCTACAGGCTTATAAACTTGTTCAGCAGCTTTGTCCTCATCAAATGTTTGAGGAGCAGTTTGAGAGTAACTAGCAGAGGTGGAGGCTGGAGTAGGATCAGTATGGACTGAATTTTTCTGTTGGTAGACCTGGTTGTCCACTTTCTTTCCAGATCGAAGTCTGTGAACAACATTGCACTGGTTGATCGAAGGATCATGGATTTCATACGCTTGATTGGAGTTTTTGGGGTTAACTAGCGGCAGACTAGGTAATGCACCCTTTGGTATTTCACTAAGAGAGCTAGCTAACTGACTCATTTGCATTTCCAATCTCGATATCCCCTCTGAATGGTTGTTCAATGTTTGTCCCTAATTTTGCATGAAAGTGGTTTGGGACTTTACGAAAGCTTCAATGCTTTCCTCTAACTTACTGAATTTCTTTTCCATTGGTGAACTTTGAGAGGAGGAAGATGGAGCTTGACTTGGGAAATTTGGTGGAGGACTGGGATGGTGTAAATTGTTGGAGAAATTAGGCCTCGGAGGATTGATCTGGGTCCACGAGAAATTTGGGTGATTTCTTCAACCTGGATTGTATGTTTGCGAGTAGGGATTATGCGGCGGCCGTAAGTAGGCCGCATTCAGGTGTTCCGGTGGCACTTACTGGGTATGAAAAATTGGGTACTCTTCAAAGATATGGTTTGGTGCCTGACAGTATGAACAACCTAGATTGTGAATTGGTGGTGGGTTGATTTGGTTGACATTGGCTGGCTTTTTTATTTCTAGAGCCTCTATTCTCCTCATCAAGATTGTAATCTTAGCTTCTGCAGCTATGGATGATCTAGAGATAGGAGCCCTCCTCTTGAAGCTATAGATTGTGAATTCCTTGGCTTTTCTGAAGCTGGCTCCCATTGCAGGTTTCTTAGCTAAATCCTCAAATAAGTCCCAACTCTGATTCTCATCCTTTTGCAAGAACCCTACCTAACACATGGTTTCTAACAGGTTTTTTAGTTTGATAATCTAAACTATCATAGAGAATCTGGCACTGACGCCATTTCTCCACACTGTGATGAGGCACTGAGCTTGGAGATCTTTAAATCGCTCAAAGTATCTCCAAAATGGCTCGCTCGGTTCTTACCTGAACTGCATGATATTCTTTCTAATGAAGGCAATTTTGTGAATTGGGTAGAATTTCTTCAAGAAGGCCTTGACGAAATCATCCCACGTCGTGACTAAATCTACCGCCAAACTGTACAACCATTTCTTCGCTAGGTCCTTTACAGAAAAGGGAATGAAACGTAACCAACGGCATCGTCTCCAAGCTGAGGTATACGCATCATGAGGCACACTTCTTCAATTCCCTAACAAAGAAGAATGTGTCCTTCGATTCTAAACCATGAAACTTTGGGAGAGTGTTTGATGAATTGAGGCTTTAGTTCAAAATTATTTCCATTTGCCTCAGGCAGTTTTATACAAGATGGTAATGAGGTTCTGATCGGGTAAAACCTATTCTGAAGTGACGCCATCACCGGTTCTGGATGCAAGGGTAGAGAAGTGTTTCTGCTTCATCTGAAAGTTACAGGATCTCTCACCCACTCTTACATGCAGCACACCACAAACAATGAAAAGGCAACAAACAATCGAAAAGAATAAAATAAACAAACAAAAGAAAGAAAAACAACCTCAAAGCCTTAGTCAAGGTACCTGGACCTAGACGACTCCTAACTGGTCGATTCTCCAGGGAGGTTGTTGCAGGAACTCGACTACAAGCTAATCGGCTAGGAAAGAGTAAAACTCGGTGGGAGGTATCTGGGCGTGAGCCATGGGCCTTAATTATGCCAAACAACGGAGCTTTCGAGGCTTTGCCTGTCAATTCACTTTCTTTAGACACTGATTTTGTAGGAGTATAGTTCTTGCAATTTTCACCCTCGGTTAATCTTTAAGTGAGTCTGAGATGTCCCTAGGGCCAACATCTATCAGTTTTTAGTTAAGGCTTGGGTTATGTCAGTGCACTTAGAGATGATTTTTGGGCTAAGGAAGGGTGATAAAATCCCCACCTTATCTTGTTTATTTGGGATTTTGCCCTTAATGTCAATTATGCCAGTGTACAGTTTATTCACAATAAGATAACACTCAAAGTGATAAATCACTCCAAAATGTTGGTCTTATTCTATATGAATGCACACATACCTTTTCTCCAGCACTCTTCAATAAAAATTGAAATGAATTAAGATAGACACGTACCCTAAATGCAAGAGTCTAATCCAAATTTCAATTAAGCAACAAATGGATTTTTGTTGAGTTTATTACACATGTA
>JAVJIF010020104.1:0-65106 GCA_038442645.1 Agave tequilana | reverse complement strand
TTGTTCTTGCTCCCAACTTTGTCTTTTAGGCAATGGTGTTAGTACTTTACAAGGCATCCCACATTTTGAGGCAATGGTAGGAATGTTCTCTTCCATGCCATAGCTCAAAGGTATAAGACTAAGTTTCTAGTGGGGTACTCTGTTTAGGATATAATTTGCAGTTAACATAGCTTTCCCCCACAAGTTCTATGGAGCTCCAGAACTTACGAGCATGGAATTTACCATCTCTTGTAAAGTTTTGTTCTTCAGTTTAGCAATCTCATTTTGCTGAGGAGTATACGGTGATGTAGTTTGATAGATTATACCAAATTTAGCACATTACTAACTAAATTCATTGATTCATATTCTTCACCTCGATTGGATTTTAGAATCTTTATATTCTTGTTGAGTTGACTTAACTTCGGCTTATATGTTTTAAACATATTAATTGCCTTATCCTTACTGTTTAGAAGATACACATAATAGTATCTTGTACAGTTATCAATAAAAGTATAAATATTTTTTTTTTGCCTCTTGTTAGTGCAAATTTCAAGTTACACAAGTTGCTATGAATTAATCCTAAAGTTATGTATTTCGATCAATTGAGTGAAATGAATTTTTCGTGAACTTGGCCTCAACACAAATCTCACGCTTGCGAATTTCTTCCAAGTGAGCTTAGGAATATATTCTAATTAGACAATTTTGTAAGAACTTATAATTTACATGCCCTAATCTAGCATGCCAAAAAATAGGAGACTCAAGCAAATAAACAGGAGTTTTTCCTTTATTGATGAGTTTGGGTACAAATACACGGACTGTTTATCAACAACAGCAACATTGGCCTTAAATAGGCCATCAACAAGATAACTCTTGCCCACATACATCCCACCATTAGAAAGTACAAATTTATCAGATTCGAAATCATTTAAAAACCTTTCTTATTAAGAATTGATTCAGAGATCAGGTTCTTTATATATTTGAAACATGTACTATATCGTTCAGAGTTAGTTCCTTTCCAGATATCCACTTCAAAATGACATTTCCCTTTCCTTCAACCTTGTCCCTCAACCTTGGAGGCGGCTGAATTGCTTATGAAAAGTTGATCATCATGCTCTAGTTTTTTTATATTCAGAGAATAATATTTTCTCAGAGCAAATGTGCCGAGTAGCCCCAGTGTCTACTTACCATTCCTTGATGTTGGTTGTCAGATTCACTTCTGACACCACAGCTGATAGGCTTGGCGACGCATATGATCGGTCAGGTTTGCCTATGGATGATCCTTCTTAATCTTTTTGAGATGAAAGCGACATTCATTCGTCTGTATCCCTTTTTATTGCAGATATAGTAAGTTCCCTTGAAACGCTTGTTCTTACCTTCTTGATTCTTTCCTTTGTACCCCAGGGCAGTCTTCTTCCGCTTCAAGTCTTTGAAAGTAGACGTTTTTCCCTTTGAGTCTTCGATCACATTGGCCTTGGCTTCATAGGAGTTCTTGTTTTCTCCATTTCTTGGACTTTCGGTTGTCCTCAATTCGAAGCCTCACAATAAGATCTTCTAACTTCAACTCCTTACGCTTGTGCTTTAGGCAGTTCTTGAAATCTCTCCATGCAGGTGGGAGTTTCTCCACGATAGTAGCAACCTGAAAAGTTTCAGGTAGAATCATACCTTTAGACTCTATCTCGTGTAAGATAAGTTAAAATTCTTACACCTGACTGATCACAGTTTTGTTGTCCATCATCTTGTATTCTAGAAATCGTCTCACGATGAACTTCTTGGTGCCAACATTCTCAATTTTATACTTCTTATTGAAGCTTACTCATAACTTCTTTGTCGTTTGAATAGGATTGTAAACATTGTACAGAGAGTCATCCAATCCATTTAAGATATAGTTCTGGCAAAGGATACATTAACTGCAAAGATAGTCCCAATCAATTCTGAGTTCCGATGAATCCTCTTGAAAGAATTTGGTCAAATACAGAGTGATCAAGTAGAAGAGCATCTTCTGTTGCCACCTCTTGAAGTCAGTGCCATCAAATTTTTTTGGCTTCTCCGACTTCGGGTTAGAAAGTGGAGCAGGAATCAGTGTTTGAATTTGCATGTTTGGTGCCTTACTAGTACTATCTTAATTAGTCTCAGACATCTTCTACAATTTCAAGTAGAATAGAAATAAGTAACTTCAAGAATACTAATTGTCTTAAGATTGTTAGATGTAGGAATTGATCTGACAACTAATCACTGTCACCGATTGATCGGGGCGGAACCAGCACTCGAAAACGTGTGTATTATGAAATCAATGAAAAAGCTCGTATGTGCTAATGTTCTCTCGATACTTCCGTTATAGCATTGGCTCAACGGGTCGAATCCGCAGGGACGGAGGCGATAGATGCATTAATAGTCTTTATTCACGTCATTTGTTAACAACTATTCTTTGTTAAAAGAATTAGAAAAAGTAAAAGAAAATAAAATCCAGAAGTGATAGGTGGAGAAGGCGATGAAAATGGCGATGTGAAAATAAGAGAGAAGTGGTTTGGAAAATAAAATAGAAAAGATGATGAAACTTGTGGTAAAGAAGATGAAACAAAGGTGAACTAAGAAGATGGTGAAAACAACAATGGGAAAATGATAAAAGATTTGAAAATGATTTTTAAAGCAAAGTAAAATAAACTCATGGCTACTAACTACCAATTGCTCCACTGATCATGCTAACCTCTTAGTGATAGTTGCCTCACATGGATCCTTGGCCATCACTAATCCTTGGCTTCAAGAGACGATACAGAGCATGGCCTATAAGATTGTTCTTCTACATTCAAACAACACATCCATACCACATAACAAGTTGCAAGCTACTTTAAATCATCAAAACCGGTTAGAGGTGAGCATGAAATAAAGTTAGCATTTGCAAGTTAGCAAGTTAGTGGGTTAGGTGTTAGAAATGTTAGAATGTTAGAATCCATCATCATGAGCCATCAATGGCTCTTGCAAGAGCAAGACCTTGTAGAGGCTATTAGATTCATGTGGATTATCAAGTAAGTGGTTAGATAGTTAGTGGTTAGTAGTTAGATTGCCATGAGAAGAAGAAATTAGCCAAACATCATGTAGAAAATGGAAAAGATTACATTGGAGAAGAAATGAAGCACCTTTGCATAGATTATCACCATCTATTACATCAATCCCTCTCTATCTCTCTCTGAATCTCTCAGTCTAATACATGATCTAAAAGAAAAGAAAATATAAAAGAAATGAAGAAGAACACCTACACTACACTAAAGATAAAAAACCTAGCCCTAAAATCAAAAACTGCTTGCATTTCGGGCCTCTGCAGAGTTATTTATAGGCAAAGGGGCCTTTTAGTAGACGAGACAGGGCCACGTGTCGAAGATCGACGCGTGGCTCCACCCAATTGCTGCGGAAACGCGGCAATCGCCATGGATCCGCGGCGATACCAGGGACATAAGTCCCTGGTTTTGGCGAGCGAGTCTCCGTCGCTTCTAGGACTTTCTTGGTATATTCATTTTTGGGTATTTTTGGTCGGATATTCGTCTACCGTGCACAAAGGTCTAAGTTCGATGTACCATCTAGAAGGTCTCTTCCTTGGCCTCCAAGAATTGCGGATTTAATTACCCGAAAATGAGTTTAATTAAGCTCTTATTACTCCTTTGCCCTTAAACTCCTGATTTATCTGCAAGAGGGATCAAAACACGGTTTAGACCGACATTTGATTCATAAATCGGTAGGGAAATGCGATATAATAATGCAGAATTATAGACCAATCACCGCTCTAATTGGCCAGGTCAGTGAATATCAGAAGAGAGATTTTCCGTTCAATGGAACATTCCTTAATTACAAAATCACCTTGCAATTATCTTTCTTTGTTAAACACCAATTCGACTGGTTTTAGTTAGTCTCAGTATACAGTAATATTTATGAATATAAATATTTCAGTATAACCCCTGTAAAAAGAACGTTACTTCAATTATACAGCAATGGAGTGAGGTACACATATAGCGAATCTCCTTATGACAATTACGTCCCCGCTACGGTGCTAACGGGCTACTGGATGTTGGTCTTTTAAGATACAACACTCTTTCACAGTATTTGGATCGCACTGGAACGGTCGACTGGCTTCTTTGGTGCGGTCGACCGTACCAGTCGACCGGCCAAGCCTGGCAGACAAAAATCAGGTCTGAAATCTGGGGAAAAATATTATAATAAATCCCACAAAATCTCTAAAATTCCACAAAAATAGTTTTATCATTTTATATTGAAATACAAACTTGTGTTAAAAATCCTAACACAAATTTCAAACATATTTGACTATTTTTGTGTCATAGAAATTTTTGCCAAAAACCAAAAACCGTATTTTCTAAAACCTTGTATTTTGAATAGAAAATACACATTGTCTAAAACTTATCCATGATACAAAAATATGATATTTAAACACTTTGAAGCATATTGTATATGAATAGAAATTCAATATACAAGAAACATATATATATCATGATTTTTGTCATTAAGTCCAAAATATGTTTTGTTGTAAATACCAAAACAAAAACACATGGAATAGATTATCAAACAAAGTTTGTCTAAACAATTGAAGCATGCATGTATATAGAACAAATCTAATATACATAAACCATGTAAACTTGTTTTGATAAAAAATATTCATGAAAACCAAGATCGGTTAAACCTAATACCGAAAATCAAAACATGAAAGGTGTGTGTTGTGAACTTGAGCTTATCATACTATTCTAATCTTTACAATTAGGATCTAAACCCAAACTAAAACTATGGATACCTAAGTCTTCTTGTAGAGCGCAATCTCCAAGCTAGAGCGCAATCTCCAAGTAGGCTCGATCCAAAAACTCTTGATTCACCGAGCAAGTGCAATGTATGATCTTTGATGCGCGGGCTCTTGAATCAACATGTGCAAGCTTCCAATTCATCTTGTTGAAGCTAAACACCAACTAATATCTTGGTTAATGGTCTGAAACTAAAATCACAAGATTATTAGTACACATAACTACATGAGTTAATCATCATCAAAACTAGAGTGAAAGGCCTTTGGGCCAACAATCTCCCCCTTTTTGATGATGACAAAACTCATGGAGTTATATATGCATGGATTAAAGTAAAGCTTCAATGAAGCTCCCCCTTAACTCATGCATAGGAATAAACAACAATAAGATGCATATAAACAAGGTTCTTGACATAAAATGAATATGCATATGAAACATGCTATTGATTCCAATTAAAACAAAACAACTAAATTACCAAAACATGCTCTTGATACCAATGGATACTAATAAAAACAAAACTCATAATGCTCTTGATACCAATACCAATGGAGATGAAATGAACATAAAACTGAAAACTCATGCATATCAACTCCAATAAATCTTCTCCCTCTTTTTGTCAATCATCAATAAAGGGGTAAAACAAAAAGATATGAATTCTTCTCCCCCTAAATATATGAAACAAAGAATAAACAAACTACTTCAAGGGGTGAAACCAAAAATGATACCAATTAAAAAAATGTCAAAGAAGTACATTATGATATCAATAGAAAGTGATCATAAAAACATTTAAGAAATGCCTACCAATTACCAATTGAAAGTAAGAGGGGCATTGAAAACAAATATGATCCCAATTGAAATTAAAACATATTGAAAATAAAACACATGATACCAATTGAAAAACACATTGATACCAATTTGAGTGAACAAATGCATCTTGATACCAATTGAAGATATATATCTTTATAAGCATATGATACCAATTAAAAATCAATAATCATTCTTAAATCATTTTTTTTTCTCATAAAGTTAGGGAGTGGGAAACAAAACCAAAGGTAAACTAAATACCAATTGAAAAATTGAAATGTGAGTTTTCTCCCCCTTTATGAAATACCAACTAAACATATGCTTAAGCTAGAAATAATATACCAATTGAAGACTAAGTCAATTGAAATAATGTTAAAGCTCAAGCTTAGCATAAGCAAGATAATGATAATGCTTGTATAAAGAAACCAATTGAAAATTGAATCAATTGAAAATGATGGTCATTAAAAAAAATCCAGCTTATCATAAGCAAAATTAGTGCATATATCTTGAAGCACAAATAAATCATCTATATATGTATGTAAGAAATAGATACCAATTTAAAATTTGATACAGAGATATCAATAGTAAATTGATACTATATGAAGTGTATGCATACATATATATAAGACAAAACATATATGAGTATACAAAAGGATGTCAAGATTTGATACCAATTGAAAGAATTCAATGATACCAATTGAAACAACAATAAGATCAAGTGTATATCTCATATTCACTACCACCCAATCATGTGCAAGTTTAAAATGATTTTCATTATAAAGCATACATGAACATGATCTCCCATCCAACCACCCTTTGATGGTAGGAGTTTTCAAAAATAGATTTGGAAATATAGTTTGTAAATCTCTACCAAAAGTGAAGAACACGAACTAGTTTTGGAAAATCTAGAAAAACTAGAACGAGATCCTTCAAATAGGGAAATGAAAACAAAATAGTTTTTCATGAAATACATGTAAATCACATGGCACTAAACACTCAAAGTACATAAAGCCCATATCATAGTCTCATGAAAACAAATCATGAGTAAACAATAAAGTGAGTGAACAAGTGTTATGTGACACATATCAATCATGAAAATATTCAATTAAGCTCATGTGAAATTCCTTAAAAACATGAAACCATGAAAAATCAAAATTTTCATGAAAACACAATTTATTCTTCAAGGCATATGTATGTCATATACAAACCAACGCATACATACATATCCTAAACATGATGAGTCCACAAAAGTATGTGCATGAAGGCACGTGGCTCAAGGATGTACATGTATACTCAATAGTTTGGACAAGATAGACATATACATGAAGTTAAAACAAAATATGATGAATACAAGTCAAATGCAAGAATCATCAAAACTAGACTATACTAGTACATCAAGTGAATACAAATGAGCGTTTAAGCACAATCATATATAAAGGTCTATTTGTAGCTCACTAGTTGTACAAGTATAAATCCTAGTCTTAATGAGAACTATCATTCAAGCAAGTAGTCAAACATAGGAGGGCTAGCCATGAGTGCAAACTAGTATGAGTGCAAATGATAATTGCAAATGAAGATTAGCAAACCAAGATCACTCCTAGGTGGTTAAACCTAAATATCAGGAGCACTAGCTCTGATACCAATTGAAAAGTCACCTAGAGGGGGGGGGTGAATAGGTGACTTTGCTAATCTATGAACTAAATGCGGAATTTAAAAACTTAATGCAAATTACACACAAGTGCTATCAACAAGTGATGCACACAACCAAGCCAAGCAAATATGAATGAGCAATGTAAATAAATGCAAGGCACAAAGTAAAGAGAGAGAGTAGAGAGAGCCAATGGATCAAGCGCAAACACAAAGATATGTTATCGAGGTTCGAGCACCCAGCTCTACATCCCCGCCTTCGACACACGAAGGATTTCCACTAGCTCGTCCACCTAGGACCCTTTACAAGGAGTACCCAACACTCCTCTCTTTACAACCTCCTCCCTGAGGCACAAATTCAAGCCAACCAACACAACCTCCTCCTTGAGGTAAACTCCAACAATCACAACCTCCTCCTTGAGGCAAATTCCAAACCAATACAACAAACTCCCAATCACCAATCAATACAAGGATCACCTCTCAACTAGAGGGATACAACCCAAAGCACAAAGCTAAGAAAAGATTGGGTTACAACTTGGTGGTCACAACAACAACCACAAACAACTTCTTCTTCCACACAAATAACCTATCGATATAGATAGTAGATTTTTAGCTCAAGTGTGGAGAAAACCAAGGGATATGAAACCAGCAACTCAAAGAAAAACCTTTGGGAAACAAATGAAATCAAGATATAGAAGTTCAAACAAAAGCTTTTCCCAAAATCCCTTTTCTTTGGTTTTTCAAACCCTAATCAAAAACACAAAAGATTGTTCACTTTGAATCCAAAAACCTATTTTTTTTCTTGCAGCAAAAACACCAGAGAGATAGAAAATTTTAGCCCAAAAATTCTTAGAGAAAAACTCTCTCAAATGGGGTATTTATAGGCAATTTAGAAAACTAGCCGTTTACAGAATATTTGCCAGATTTACCCTGCCGGTCGACCGGCCCGGTCGACCGCCCAACGGTCAAATTCTGAACCGTTGTGGCTACCGGTCGACCGCCTCGGTCGACCGAGAATTCCTGAGAGCCAACAGCTCTCCGTCGGTCGACCGCTTCGGTCGACCGGATACAGAGTCAGCCAGCGTGCACGTATCCGTGCACGTCGGTCGACCGGAACGGTCGACTGGCTTCTTTGGTGCGGTCAACCATACCAGTCGACCGGCCAAGCCTGGCAGACAAAAATCAGGTCTGAAATCTGGGGAAAAATATTATAATAAATCCCACAAAATCTCTAAAATTCCACAAAAATAGTTTTATCATTTTATATTGAAATACAAACTTGTGTTAAAAATCCTAACACAAATTTCAAACATATTTGACTATTTTTGTGTCATATAAATTTTGCCAAAAACCAAAAACCGTATTTTCTAAAACCTTGTATTTTGAATAGAAAATACACATTGTCTAAAACTTATCCATGATACAAAAATATGATATTTAAACACTTTGAAGCATATTGTATATGAATAGAAATTCAATATACAAGAAACATATATATATCATGATTTTTGTCATTAAGTCCAAAAATATGTTTTGTTGTAAATACCAAAACATAAAACACATGGAATAGATTATCAAACAAAGTTTGTCTAAACAATTGAAGCATGCATGTATATAGAACAAATCTAATATACATAAACCATGTAAACTTGTTTTGATAAAAAATATTCATGAAAACCAAGATCGGTTAAACCTAATACCGAAAATCAAAACATGAAAGGTGTGTGTTTGAACTTGAGCTTATCATACTATTCTAATCTTTACAATTAGGATCTAAACCCAAACTAAAACTATGGATACCTAAGTCTTCTTGTAGAGCGCAATCTCCAAGCTAGAGCGCAATCTCCAAGTAGGCTCGATCCAAAAACTCTTGATTCACCGAGCAAGTGCAATGTATGATCTTTGATGCGCGGGCTCTTGAATCAACATGTGCAAGCTTCCAATTCATCTTGTTGAAGCTAAACACCAACTAATATCTTGGTTAATGGTCTGAAACTAAATCACAAGATTATTAGTACACATAACTACATGAGTTAATCATCATCAAAACTAGAGTGAAAGGCCTTTGGGCCAACAAAAATCATTAAGTGGGTAAAGTCTCCCTCCGTTTTATTAAACACTGTGATTGCATAAGTATTGACTATTAAAATAATAATGATGATAGTTAAGTGAAGATTGATATTATATGCAAGTGATGTCCAATCTGTTATGAAAGTAATAATTATGGATAATAATAATCAGATGGTGGTTGGCTAACACTGGTATACCCGATGAGTAGACTAAACAGTGACAACAGAAATCGATTACAGATCATGACTGTTTATAAATTAATAAGAGACAATTAGAAATCAGTTAAGACAAAAGATTACTTGAGACACATCAACCATAATTGGATAATTATAGAATCAGTTATACTGATGCTGGTATAAGCGAAAATCCGAGGTTGATATTAGGATTGACATAAGCAAATGAAATTGAGGTTTTATCTTCGAGCAACTTGTCATAACTGTGATATAGAAAACTCTGTTAAATGAGATGCACATAATTGATGCAGTATGATAGAAATAGCGTACTGATTAAACTATCGAAGGTTTTGTTAATATTGATAACTCGGATGAGATCGGGACATTTTGGTTAATTAGCAACTGTGAACGTGAACCGATAATGATGGAACTGATTAAAGTAATTGATAATGAATTGAATTAGAGCAACTGAATTCCTAACACTACCGGACATGCTTGATAAATAAATTGAACTTCAAAAACTTATTGTTAAGCTAAGTACACGGGATTCTCAAATATTATGTAGTATGTTGAGTATTGATCTTACAAATACTGTTTTCGTATTTGTTGTGTTTCATGATATATATATTCTCATAACGTGATTTTGTGTATCAACTAGCACACTTGAGGCATCAAAGGTCAGCTGATGGCCTACATATTTATATATATCGATTAAGTTGTTAATCGGTAGCAACTGAAAGCAATTTGATGGATAAATAAGTAAGATTCATCGAACCTGATGAGAAGTGAAAAAATAAAACCTTTGAAACAGAACTCATAAGTAGATATTGTACTTTTTAGCAATTAATGATTATTAATGAAAAACTACTGAATAAGATCAAGTCTGATGATTATCAGATACTGGGTGACCGATGATGGTGTATAAGTATCAAGTGAGTAATTAAACTGGTAAAAACTAGTTAAACTCAGTATTGAGTAAATCTGACAATTTAATATTAAGTATATTGATTATGATGGATAATTCAATTTCAACAAAACAAATACCGATAGTATTGAACTAATATTTTGTTATGCCTACTCTATACACCGGAGACTTTCAGGTATCCTTGTAATTGATTTATCAGAACATCAGAATCCTCTATTAGGCTTGGAAATCACATCTTTATAGTGACACCGATTATATCTAATCGGTAAGAGTTAGATAATTACCTTAACAATTGAAAGTTTGTGATACGAACGAAAGATTGAGCTTCGTGTCAATGAGATTAGTAATCCAGTATTGGTAAGTGATATGTGTATGTGTGTATGCATGTATATATGCGTGTGGTTTGATTCATATGCGAACGCAGAGGATGACTTGGCTAGTAATTGACTGTGTGATTCGGAACTAGAAGATAGAAGTAAGCAACAACAAAACATACTGTATACAAGTCAGTAGCATTAACACCGGTATTGATGGAACCTGGGGCTGTACCAAACAAAAGTATTAAAGTCAGTCCTTGATTGAATGAAGGATATTATAATATCAAAAGTGTAATAATTCATTAATATCAAAATTGTCGTGTAACTATCACTTGTATCAGAAGTGATGAGAAAATTCTGAATTAAATCAAGTTATAACCAATAGGCATTCTGCCTGAGGATAAAAGAGGCAATTGATGATGAATTCTGCATGTTAACTAAATGATAAAAGGTGAATAAGTATTATGATTAGGAAAAGCGAATACTGGTACTACGAATCAGAACTTGACCGGTACGATATTGGGGATCATTAAGTTGAATGCATTATATGTGTGTTGGTACCTCTTAAATATGATAAAAATTCCTCGAAACTAACGAATTAAGAAATAAAATCGCATGAACTTGACTGTGTGACACATCGGTATGTATGTGAATGCCTTTGTGATAAGAAATGTGCATAAGTATGTATATGATGTCATGTATTGTATTGGAGGAAGGGACCGGGTTTAACCGGAGGTGATCGAAGGGGAGTATTGTTGTTATTTATTGTATTGGAGGAAGGGACCGAGTTTAACCGGAGGTGACCGAAGGGGAGTATTGTTGTTATTTTTGTATTGGAGAAAGAGACTGGGTTTAACTGGAGGTGACCGAAGGAGAGTATTATTGTTATTTATTATTTCGGAGGAAGGGATCGGGTTGAACCGGAGGTGATCGAAGGGGAGCATTGATATTATTTTATTGAAGTGTACTTGAATGATTGTTTACGATATCCGGTATATGGATATGATTGTTATGATATCTGATTAGTCTACAATTCTGCATTATTATGTCGCATTCTCTCACAGATTTATGAATAAATTGTCGGTCTAAACTGTGTTTTGGTCTTTATTGCAGGTAGATCCAAAGTTCAAGGGCAAAGATGGAATAAGAGCTTAATTAAACCCAATTAAGGGTAATTAAATCCGCATTACTTGGAGGCCAAGCAAGGGATTATCTAGAAGATACATCGAATCTAGCCTCTTGCGTACATCAGACGGATCTGCGGACGTAATTACCCGAAAAGGAATATACCAGGAAGCGTCTCGAAGCCCGACGGAGCCCCGGACCAAAACCAGGGAGTTCCCTCCCTAGTTTTGCCGCGGATCCGCGGCTTGTTAGTGGAGCCACGCGTCGATTTTCGACGCGTGGCCCCATCTCGTCTTCTGGAAGGATCTTTCACCTATAAATAGCCCTGCAGAGACCCAGAGCGGAAGCAGTCTTCGTTTTTAGGAGTAGGTGCAGACTTTAGGAGAGATTTAGTGTAGGTGCTTTTCATTTCTCTTCTCTTGTATTTTCATTTCTTTTTAGATCATTGTAGTAGGGCTGAGTGATTCATAGAGAGAGAGATAGTGAGGGATTGATGTAATAGATAGTGACATTCTATGTAAAGATGCCTCCTTTCTCTTTCAATGTAATCTCCTTCATCTTCTACATGATTTCTTGCTAACTTTTCTTCTCATGGCAATCTAACTACTAACCACTAACCATCTAACCACTTACTTGATAATCCACATGAATCGGGTAGCCTCTACAAGGCCTTGTTCTTGCAAGAGCCATTGATGGCCAAAGATGATGGGTTCTAACATCTAACTTGTAACTTGCTAACCAAGCTAACTCTCTTTTATTTCATGCTTTCTTTTAATGTTGATGAGTTGATGCTTGTATTAGCTTGATCTTGATGCATGTTTTGATTGTGATGAACCATCCATGAGCCATGCTTTGTATCGTCTCTTTAAGCCAAGGATTGTGATGGCCGAGGATCAAAATGTGAGGCAACTATCATGAAGAGGTTAGCATGGTTAGTGGAGTATTTAGTAGTTAGTAGCCATGAGTTTTCTTTTCTCTTCTTTTAGAAACTATTTTCAAGCTTCTTTTCTTATTTTTCTATCGATGTTTTCACCATCCTCTTAGTTCAAGCTTGTTCCATTTTCTTTTCTATTCGTTTTTCCAACTCACTTTTATTTTGCTTTCTTCGCCGTTTTCATCGCTCTCCTCACCTACCACATTCTGGATTTCCTTTTCTTTTCTTTTTCATTCTTTTAACAAAGAAGAACTGTTAACAAAAGACGTGAATAGAAACTATTAATGCTTCTATCGCCTCCCTTCCCTGTGGATACGACCCGTTGAGCCAATGCTATAACGGAAGTATTGAGGGTACATTAGCACATCCGAGCTTTTCATTGATTCCACATAATACACACTTTTGAGTGCTAGTTCTGCCCCGATCAATTTTTGGCGCCGTTGCCGGGGAAGGGAATAGTTTCGTTTTCACATTTTTGTTAACATTGTCTTCTCTGTTTTGGTGTGCAGGACAAGCTTTACAAGTGCTTAATATTGCAGTACATAAATTAGCTTTGCATCTCCCTGCTCTTGTAAGCAGGGCCCCAGATTTTGAAGAACTGCCGCGCAAACGCGATATTTGCCGCGAAAACGCGGCCATTTTGTGATGATTATAAATCTTGTTGTGCTGGGATGTGTTGATTGTAATAGCTAGTATATTTGTGCTGCTATTTTTTCTGCTTTGATTGCCTACACACCATAATAAAATAAAGAACTAAAATACGGTATTTGGATGCGTTTAAAACGGTTTAGACATTTGCATTTAGGCACGTGTCAATTCAATTCCAAAATACTGTATTTTGTTCTGTTGTTGTGATCTGGATGGAGATGTACATATGGCATTGCATATAGCATAAGACAAACACGTGGGTGATTTATCGCTTTGTGTTATATTCTTATCTATATTGCACACTTGCACGAATTGAACTTAAGGGCAAACTCTAAACAAGATAAGGTGGGATTTCATCACCCTTCCTTAGCCCAAAAATCATCTCCCCACTCACACAACCCAAGCCCTAATAAAATTTGAATAGACGTTGGCCCCTAGGGACATCTAGGTTTAGGTCAACCCTCCTATTGGCTTGGTTTTGATTTTTCTTTTCTTTTTGTTTGTTGTTTGATTTTTCCTTTTTGTTTGTGATTATTTGTGAAATGGCATTCAATAATAACAATTCTTTCAATCCGAATATGAATCCATATTTCACACCAACCCCATTTGTTTCGGATAATTCCAACCCGGCGTTTTACAATATGCATCAACCACATACACTGGGTTGGCCTTATCCGAATCAATACAACCCATACCCACATTCTTATGATTATAATTTTCAAAATAATTTCAACTCGTCACAGAGTCAATGGGGATTCACTTCCCCCGAGTTTAATTTTCAACCTCCTTGTCCCCCAAGTCCACCTTGTCCATCATATTCACCTTATCCACAATATTCATTCCCCGATTTCGCTTCCTATACTCCTTTTTCTGAACCTCCCATTGAAGAAAAATCTGAGTTCGAAAAGAGAGTAGAAGCCAATCTACAAGAGGCCGAGCAACAACTTCACAAAACATTGGCCTCTCTAAAACATATTCAAGAGTCTTACTCAGTTCCATCTCCTCATAATGAACAACCATCTGTCCTGGAAACGAGTAAAGAATTCTTGTGTGAGTCCAAGTTTCAATCTTAACACATTTTTGACTCACATTCTTTACAAAATTTCCAAACCAAGATTCTTATACTCCCATTCTAGAGCAACCACTTGGAGATACATCAAGTCTAGAAAAGAGTATAGAAATCTTGCAGGAGTCTATGTTACAATATCAAAAATCATCTGCCGAGTCTGTCAATAGGTTGGAAGAACAATTGAGTCAATTGGTTAACATTTATAGGAATGAGGAAACTCTATCTTATCAACCTTTGACCAATTCAGCTATGCCAAACTCTATTGATCTGACCCAAGACTCTTGTCATTTTGGAAATTAAGATTCAATTTCAGCACACCCATCTGAACTTGTCCAAACTTTAAATGTTAAAGATCCCATTGACATTTTGGCAAGTTATCCATTTCCTGAAACTGAACTTGAGCATGAATATGATCATGAACCTCAAATTAGTGATTCAATTCTACTTCCTGATTCAATTATGACTCCGGTATCTTCACCTGATTTCAATCCTTTTCCTGAGTCAGTATTGGATCCTGTACCAATCCATTGTGAAATTGAATCACCAATCTCTTATGATGATCATATTGAACTTGACCAATTCCATACTTTTGAAAGTCTTATTGATAAATTGGCAAGTTCGCATTTTTGTGGAATTGAAATCAATGAGGATTGTGACTTTGATCCTCAAATTTGTGATTTAGTTTAAATTCCTGAATCATTATTGACTCCTGTTTTGTTACCCAATTTGAGCAACATTTTAGAGTCAGTTTTGATTCCCATACATGTCATTCCTGAACTTGAATCACCAATCATAGATAGTCACATTCCATCATGGGAAAATGATTGTGGACTTGAGCTTTATTTTCTTGATTTGGACCCACTTCCTAAACCGATCTCGACTCCCGAATCTTTACTTGACTTGAGTCATTTTTTTGAGTCGATATTAGTTCCTATATTTCCTGAGTCTAAATCAATCATTCCATTCTAGGACAAGGGTTTTGAAAAATTTGACTCCGAAATTATTTTGAAAATTTGGAAATTAGATGGGGTAAAATTTCTAATAAAAATCATGCATATATTCATCTTTCTAGTGGGTTGTATCATGGAGGTTTCTGATGGGTTCCTCCGGACTCCACGCAAGAATGATTGGGCTGTATTTCGTGGACCAATCCGACCACCACCGGAACCACCACCTTGAGGTGATTTTTCCTTCCCTCTCTATTTGTTTCATGCATACATACATCACGATGCATTGAGGACAATGCATGAGCTAAGTGTGGGGGAGGGTTTACTAACTTAGAGTTTTTAGATTTTCTTTCTTTTACACTTCTTTGTAGGATACTTTTAGAAATCTTCCCCTTCGTATAGGAATTTTCTCTTTCTTTAAAAACTTTTTGAAATAAGAGACAAAGTTTTGGTCTATTTTTAAGAAAATTAAGATGATCTGAGAAATTAAGAAAACCTTAATTATGACATCTTAAACCTAGTTGAAATAATGGATCTTGTTTAAAATTATAGGCTAAGTAAGATAAATTGGAGAGATAATTTTATCTTGAATTTTTGCCTTAGATAATATACACTTCACACTTACACATTTTTGGGATGGAAACAAAGACCTAAAAATGCCATAAAGCAAATAAAAAGAAAAAAATATATATGAATAAAACATCACTTATTAAGCTGGATAACTATGCCTCAAGAAGCATGATTATTCTCGCCTAACGGTGGTCAAAAGAAGCAAATAATCCCCCTTAGTTTTGTGGCCTTGTTTACTTGAGTCCTTAAACCCTAGGGATGTTTTCTCATCTGGTGCCCTAAAACCGTCTGGTTTGGGAGTCATCGGTTATAGGCTCGCTATATGGGTGAACTAGAAAGCCTAAGAAAACTAAGGGAAGAAAAAAAAAGAAGAAAAAGAAAGAATATATATATAATAAATGGCTTGATGGTTAGAGTTGAAATCCCAGAAATCTTCACTATCACAAAGTACATATTATCTAGGTTTTATGAAAGATAAAATATTCAATCCAATTTTGAATTCTTACCTTAATTTAAGACAAAATCTTGCATAGAGACTAAGTTTAAGGAAGAATGATTTGTGGTGGACTTATGACCTTAGATCACTTATATTTTTACAGAAATATTTCGAAAGCTTGTCTCCTTTTCAAAATGTGTTTTCAAAATACTAACATTTGTCTTCTTTCTTTATGGATTTTGTGGTGCAATCCGCTGAAAACCCTCAGGAGACAACACTCCTCCTCTAGGGTAACCTAGAGGTTTAACGGCTTGTTGCACACGCTCAGTGCAATCGCGTCACCTGCGAAAGTGGTGTAATAACCCTTGTAGTATAGTTTTTCTTTTCTTGTTTTGCTCGGGACGAGCAAAAGAATAAGTGTGGGGGTGTGATTAGTCTACAATTCTGCATTATTATGTCGCATTCTCTCACAGATTTATGAATAAATTGTCGGTCTAAATCGTGTTTTGGTCTTTATTGCAGGTAGATCCAAAGTTCAAGGGCAAAGATGGAATAAGAGCTTAATTAAACCCAATTAAGGGTAATTAAATCCGCATTACTTGGAGGCTAAGCAAGGGATTATCTAGAAGATACATCGAATCTAGCCTCTTGCGTACATCAGACGGATCTGCGGACGTAATTACCCGAAAAGGAATATACCAGGAAGCGTCTCGAAGCCCGACGGAGCCCCGGACCAAAACCATGGAGTTCCCTCCCTGGTTTTGCCGCGGATCCGCGGCTTGTTAGTGGAGCCACGCGTCGATTTTCGACGCGTGGCCCCGTCTCGTCTTCTGGAAGGATCTTTCGCCTATAAATAGCCCTGCAGAGACCCAGAGCGCAAGCAGTCTTCGTTTTTAGGAGTAGGTGCAGACTTTATGAGAGATTTAGTGTAGGTGCTTTTCATTTCTCTTCTCTTGTATTTTCATTTCTTTTTAGATCATTGTAGTAGAGCTGAGTGATTCATAGAGAGAGATAGTGAGGGATTGATGTAATAGATAGTGACAGTCTATGTAAAGATGCCTCCTTTCTCTTCCAATGTAATCTCCTTCATCTTCTACATGATTTCTTGCTAACTTTTCTTCTCATGACAATCTAACTACTAACCACTAACCATCTAACCACTTGATAATCCACATGAATCGGGTAGCCTCTACAAGGCCTTGTTCTTGCAAGAGCCATTGATGGCCAAAGATGATGGGTTCTAACATCTAACTTGCTAACTTGCTAACCAAGCTAACTCTCTTTTATTTCATGCTTTCTTTTAATGTTGATGAGTTGATGCTTGTATTAGCTTGATCTTGATGCATGTTTTGATTGTGATGAACCATCCATGAGCCATGCTTTGTATCGTCTCTTGAAGCCAAGGATTGTGATGGCTGAGGATCAAAATGTGAGGCAACTATCATGAAGAGGTTAGCATGGTTAGTGAAGTATTTAGTAGTTAGTAGCCATGAGTTTTCTTTTCTCTTCTTTTAGAAACTATTTTCAAGCTTCTTTTCTTATTTTTCTATCGATGTTTTCACCATCCTCTTAGTTCAACCTTGTTCCATTTTCTTTTCTATTCATTTTTCCAACTCACTTTTATTTTGCTTTCTTCGCCGTTTTCATCGCTCTCCTCACCTACCATATTTTGGATTTTCTTTTCTTTTCTTTTTCATTCTTTATCATTCTTTTAACAAAGAAGAACTGTTAACAAAAGACGTGAATAGAAACTGTTAATGCTTCTATCGCCTCCCTTCCCTGTGGATACAACCCGTTGAGCCAATGCTATAACGGAAGTATCGAGGGTACATTAGCACATCCGAGCTTTTCATTGATTTCACATAATACACACTTTTGAGTGCTAGTTCCGCCCCAATCAATATTCCGAATTAAGGATGTAAATAGGTATGGCAACTAGTATATGCATATGATTGTTTATGATATCTGGTATATGGATATGATTGTTATGATATCCGAATTAAGGATGTAAATAGGCATGGCACCTAGTATATGCATATGATTGTTTATGATATCCAGTATATGGATATGATTGTTTATGATATCCGAATTAAAAATGTTAATATATATGTGTAACGGTCCTGATTTCTTATGGACAAGATTAGTCTAACAACTCTCAATTGTCCCAAATCTCCATATTATGTTTCAGAAAAATTTGACAGTATCTCCCCTAAAATTTCACCTTTTTCTACATACATAGAACAAAAATTTCGGCTCCAAGGCCTACTTATTCCCATAAAAGATTTCGGCCCACACGGCCTACTTATCACGAGGTACAAAGATCTCATAATACAACATTTCATCCTTAAAGTAGGTTTCCACAATATGCTTCCAAAATATGTCCTAATGACATGTACATCAAGGATATTGATCTTCAACACATTATTACCAATATGATCATAAGTCTTAGTTTCACAAAACATCCCATGCACCATAAGTCTTTAGTCTCAAAATGTTACAAAGAAGGAGTTACATATGATAGTTGTGCCATAACATATCTAGCTCGATAGTACTGAAAGGAAGCAGACATATGAATATAGTTAACAAAAATAACTGAGTACGAAGGGTGTGTCGTTCGGCCCATAACTAAATTCTCCGCGCTAAAGTATGCCCTTTCCTTTATCCATACCTGAAATGGGGAAAGAAAAAGGAATAAGCTCAACGGCTCAGTGAGTAAATTACATAAACACTAGGAACTGATAAAATGGGCATTCTATCACAAACATCCTTGCGGGGCCCGAGGAGGTCTTACATGAACATAGTGACCCTTACCCCTACCATGTGACCCTCTCCTATACACTCCTATACACTCCTATATTCTTACACAATTTATTAGTTACAAGTCTCAACTACTAGACTTTCTTTAATTTACAAAAGGTTCTTTCCGAGTACATACGAGAGCAAGATCATCAATTCATTTCCTACACGGATATCCCTGCGTATATGTTTTTATCTTGCCCAATACCCTTACTAAATAATATCACATTCAGACACCTTCAGATAATACACTACATCATTTATTAATAAGGCACACACATTATTCATCACCCCTAAGCATAAAGTGCGAATTTCCCCGTCTTCCCCCACCTACCGGCTCCCGCCCGGCCCCTTCCTCCTCATAAATACAACAAGATCATATATAGCATATGGATAAATACACATATACATATATGCAAGTGTATATGTATATTACACATATCCACCGTCTTCCCCCCTTCTACCGGCTCCCGCCCGGCCCCTTCCTCCTTATAATTATATAAATGCATGCACTAAAGGATAACCACCGTCTCCCCCCTCCTACCGGCTCCCGCCCGGCCCCTTCCTCCAAGCAAATATACCAAGTATAAGCCACACAATCAATA
This sequence comes from Agave tequilana, assembly GCA_038442645.1. Classification (NCBI taxonomy): domain Eukaryota; kingdom Viridiplantae; phylum Streptophyta; class Magnoliopsida; order Asparagales; family Asparagaceae; genus Agave; species Agave tequilana. The sequence goes on along the minus strand of JAVJIF010020104.1, from coordinate 45,268 downwards.
TACTATTGTATAAGCCACACAATCAACATGCTATTATATAAGCCACACATTCAACATGCTATTGTATAAGCCACATAATCAACATACTATTAGGCACATTGTATAAGCATTGAATGAGAACTAACACAATAATTCGTATCAATTATAACACATGTAAACATGTATAAGTCTCATGATGTATAAGGAACCATGCCTTTTCTTTTATAGAGGTTCCACTTTACTTTCCTCTTACCCATGATTAGTAAGTAAGGATTTCGCATACATAGGGTGTAGCATAATAACCATACACATTTATGTTCTCCACAAGATTCATATTAGAAGATACTTAGGAAGTAACCATTCGTAGATATGCCTTTCATGTATGTTACCATGGGAATTTATATAGTTCTAATTATCACTAGTACCTACTATTCACATAACCATCTAGGAAATAGAGGAAAGAAACATGATGCAAATCCCATGATGGCTAACTTATTCTAATACTACGTGACATCATCCCTAAATTTTCCCTCAACCCTTCATATCTTCTATACACTAGGAAATTGACTTTAATCTATAATCACAAGGAACTAGTGAGTGTAGTAGTCTACTCACTTGTTGATCGATCTCCTCTTTAGTGCCCTTTGATCGAACTCCCCACCCAATAATCCTAGCAAATGAACATGGGGAAAAATTTAGGTCACATATAATTAACAATAAGAAAAGACTTAGTTGATTATCTAAGTTACCTTCAGTTCGAAATAACCCCTGAAATTGGGAGTTCTTGGAACCCAATTTTCAGATCTAGGGCTTTGCTCCTCCTTGGAAATCAACCCAAGATCCCACCTTTTCTCCCCCCTCCGGCCAACAAGCGACCCTCCCCCCAAATCCAGGTCGCGCTCGCGGCCTGGCCGGCAGCGCTTGCGGCTGCGCTGCTGCTGCGCGCGGCTGTGCGCGACTACAAGTGGCGGCGCGTGGTTGCGCGCGCCTCGTCCCCCTGGCTCCGGCCGGGGGTGCAAAGGAAGAGAGAGGAGAGGAATATTTTTTTTTGAGTGGGAAGAAGAGGGTTAGGTGTTTCTAGGGTTTGAAAGGGGAAGATACAGAGAAGGAAAACTTCTTCTTTCTCTCAGATTCTGAACGTAAGAGATGTGGGTAATTTTGGGATAAAAACATTTTATTAGAGAAGATTACAAAGTGAGATCCCCCCCCTTAGATAGCCACTTGGCCAATCCTTAGATCAAGATGATCCTAGCCTAGATCTCCCCTCCACATGCACACCTACCCCCCTCCACTATCTCCAATATTATACACAATATACCATGTATTTAATTAGGTATTCATGATTTTAGAAATACCCTAGATATACTCCTATTTGTAAAATACCCATGACATACTCTTATTTATACTAGTACCTTATTTATACTAACATAAGATACACCATACACAAGATTCCATGTATTCCCTTTTTATACCGTATCTCTATAATGAAAGTAATTCATTTATAATAAAAAACTTAACCTTTGGTATCATTATTAGTATTTTGAGGATAAAGGAAGAGAGAAAAGAAAATTTAAAATATTTCCCTTTGACCGATGATTGATATAATTAGGAGATACAAATATAAAAAAAAAATCTGCTGTTACATTTCTACCCCCTTAAAGGAGCTTCGGCCCCGAAGCTCAACGCACCTTGAAAAAGCTGTGGGTTGGTTTTTCGCATTTCCTCCTCTGGCTCCCAGGTAGTTTCTTCGATCTCCTGACTTCTCCATAATACCTTAACCAAAGGGATTGCTTTGTTTCGTAATTGTTTCTCTTTACGATCTAGAACTTGCACTGGCTCTACTGTATATGATAAGTCCTCTTTGAGTTGTAGTGGTGAGTAACTGAGGACATGACTGGGATCTGGTATGTATTTCCTTAATTGCGACACATGAAATACGTTATGTATTTTCTCAATTTCTGGTGGCAGGGCTAACCGGTAGGCTAGTGGTCCAATCCTTTCCAATATCTCAAAAGGTCTAATAAAACGGGGATCCAACTTATTTCGTTTGCCCATGCGTATCACTCCTTTCATTGGAGATACTTTAAGGAAGACTTTGTCACCTTCTGCAAACTCCAAGGGTCTTCTACACTGATCTGCGTATGCCTTCTGTCTGCTTTGGGCCGCCTTCATTCTCCTTCTTATTATTTGAATTTTCTCCGTTGTTTCTTGAATTAGATCGGTTCCAAACAATCTCCTGTCTCCCATCTCTTCCCAACAAATTGGAGATCTACATTTCCTTCCATACAAAGCTTCAAATGGTGGCATCCCTATAGTTGACTGGTGACTATTGTTATAAGCAAATTCTACTAGTGGCAGGTACTTTTCCCAATTGCCTCCAAAATCCAATACACATGCCCTAAGCATATCTTCTAATATTTGAATAGTTCTCTCTGACTGCCCATCAGTTTGCGGATGCGCAGCTGTACTTGGATGCAGTTTAGTGCTCAAAGCTTGGGATAGACTGATCCAGAGCCTTGACTGGAACCGAGGGTCTCGATCTGACACAATTGTCTCAGGTACTCCATGAATCCTGATTATCTCTCGGAGGTAGATTTGGGCTAATCTATCCATCGAATAGTTTATTCGAATGGGTAGGAAATGGGCGGACTTTGTGAGTCGATCGACTATCACCCATATGGCATCATATCCTTGAGGAGATCTAGGGAGTCCTGTCACAAAATCCATAGTAATATTGCTCCACTTCCATTCAGGGATTTGCAAGGGCATGAGGAGTCCTGGAGGCTTCTTGTGTTCAGCTTTGACTTGTTGGCATATCAGACATCTTTGTACAAATTTGGCTATGTCCTTCTTCATTCCTTCCCACCAAAAGTTTGTTCGTAGATCCTGATACATCTTAGTTGCTCCAGGATGTGCGGTATAAGGGGCGCAATGAGCTTCAGTCATAATTCGCTCCTTGAGCCTAAAATCTGGAGGTATATATATTCGGCTTACCTTTCTTAGTAAGTCCTTAACAATGGTAAAATCTTGAGTTTCACCTCTTTGCACCCTTTCCACAATCTTAATTACTTGATCATCTTTTAGTTGTGCTTCTTTGATCTCTTCATGGAGGTCAAAATCAATGCTGACTTGATTTACCTGACCCATCCCCCACCGGGATTCTTTTACCAAAATCTCCAGTTGCATCCTCTCTATTTCTTTTAACAAGCCAACTTGTTGCGTTAGCAATACTGCCAAGGATCCTCCAGACTTCCTACTAAGGGCATCAGCCACTACATTGGCCTTCCCGGGGTGGTAATGAATGGCCAAATCATAGTCTTTCATTAACTCCAACCATCTTCTTTGACGCATGTTCAGTTCCCTTTGGGTAAAGATGTATTTTAGGCTCTTATGATCTGTATATATATCACATGAGACCCCATACAGGTAGTGTCGCCATATCTTTAAGGCAAAGATGACTGCAGCTAGCTCGAGATCATGTGTTGGGTAATTCCTCTCATGGTTCCTTAGTTGTCTAAAAGCATATGCGATTACTCTGCCATGTTGCATCAATACACACCCCAGTCCCGACTTTGACGCATCACTGTAAACAACATAGTCTTCAGTCCCAGTGGGCATGGCTAGGACAGGAGCCGATGTTAATTTATCCTTTAATTCTTGGAAACTTCTCTCCTGACTATCTCCCCAATGGAATTTGAGGCCTTTCTTGATTAATTGTGATAAGGATGCCGCTATTCTGGAGAATCCTTCCACAAACCTCCGATAATATCCAGCCAATCCTAGGAAACTCCGCACTTCCGTGACATTGGTAGGTCGAGGCCACTCTTTAATCGCCTCGATCTTCGCAGGGTCCACTGATATTCCTTCCTTATCTATGATGTGACCCAAGAATCCAACTTTATCCAGCCAGAACTCACACTTCTTAAGTTTTGCATAGAGTTGCTTCTCTCTCAATAGTTCTAATATTATCCTTAAGTGCCTTTCATGTTCTTCAATGCTTCTAGAGTAAATTAGTATGTCATCAATAAAGACCACCACAAATTGATCTAGGTATGGCTGGAAGATCCTATTCATCAAATCCATAAATGCTGCTGGGGCATTAGTCAAACCGAATGGCATCACTAAAAACTCATAGTGGCCATATCTGGTCCGAAAAGCCGTCTTGGAAACATCTTCCGGCTTAATCTTTAATTGATGGTATCCAGATCTTAAATCTATCTTGGAAAATATGCTGGCACCCTAAAGTTGGTCAAAAAGGTCATCAATCCTCGGCAGTGGATATCGATTCTTGATAGTGACCTTGTTCAGTTCGCGATAATCTATACACAGCCTCATGCTCCCATCCTTCTTCTTAACAAATAATACGGGAGCACCCACGGTGATACACACGGCCGAATAAATCCGAGACTTAGTAACTCTTGCAGCTGGTCCTTCAGTTCTTTCATTTCCGCTGGCGACATTCTGTAGGGTGCCTTGGATATGGGACTTGTCCCTGGTAGAAGATTAATGGAAAATTCTACTTCCCTGTCTGGGGGTAGGCCGGGTAAATCCTCCGAAAATACATCAGGGTATTCTCTTACAACTTCTATGTTTTCCATTTTTATCATCTTATCTTCCTCACCAATAATGGTTGCTAGGAATCCTTGACACCCTTGCCTCAATAACTTAGTGGCTTTTAGGGCTGAAATGACTGGAGTGCAAATTTTATTCTTCACCCCTTCATAGACTTTTTCTGGAGCTCCCTCTAACTTAAAAACTATTCTCTTCTGGTGACAGTCTACATGAGCACGATATGTTGACAACCAATCCATTCCTAGGATGATGTCATATTCTATCTCTCCTAATTTAATCAGGTCTGCTTGTGTTTTCATTTCTCCTATAATAATTTCACATCCCTTATAGTATTCGCTAGTGGTCAATCTTGCGCCTACAGGAGTTGACACCACTAGTTGATAACTCATAGGTTCAGATTCCTTGTTAATTGTTATTGCAAATGATGAAGAAATAAAGGAGTGGGTAGCACCGGAATCAAATAATACTCGAGCAATATTGTCAGATATACAAACAGTACCTTCGACCACTGCATTAGATGCTCGAGCCTCCTGCTGGTTACTGCATTCATTCTTCCTTGAGCTCGGGGTTGTTGTACGGATGTCTGAGTCATGACTGTACGAGCCCTGTTGACAGGTTGCCTAAAGGCAATTGTTGGTCCTCTAGTTGTTAGGGCGATGCCCAAGGTCGGTCTGCCTGTTCCCCTACTAGCTCCTGATTGTCCGTGTAAAATTGGGCAATCTCTCTTCATATGACCCAGTCTGTCACAAGCAAAGCATTGTTTACCGATGGAGCAACTGCCAGTGTGATTTCGGTTACACCTTGGACACCACAGGTTCCCTGCGAAGCTGGAGCGTGGAGAGGATATTGGTGACGCCTTATGGGGCAACCCCCTATTCCTGGGCCACGAGTTCACCCTGGTTCCTTGGACGGGCATTAGGGAAGACCCGGTACCTCTGTCGGGCCTCACGGGGTAAGCTCCAAAGCTTGGTGTATTAGTATACCGGGGGCGCTTTATGAAAGGCGGTTCCCTGGTCCTTACTTCCTGACTTTCCTGCATATCCTTTCAACTTTCAGTGCCTTCTTCACAGCTTGGCTATAAATTTGCAATTGAAATGGGATCAATTTACTCCTGATTTCAGGCTTCAAGCCCCTCACGAATCTTTTTATCCTATCCTCCTCTTCAGACACCAGTTTCTTAGCATATCTTGAAAGTTGAGTGAATTTGGCTTCATACTGGCTCACCGTCAAATGATCCTGTTTCAGATCTTGAAATTCCATAGCAAGCCTATCCTTCACCACTCCTGGTATGTACTTTTCATTAAACTTTTTAACTAAAAAGTTCCAAGAGATTTCCTTTCCCGAGGTTTTAGCCCCACTTTTAATCATTTCCCACCAACGCTCTGCCTCCCCTTGGAACATAAAAGAGGTGAAAGATACATGTTGGCTCTCCGTGCATTCCATGACATCAAGTATCTTCTCGATTTAGCGAAGCCACTCTTCAGCTTGTATTGGATCAACCCCTCCTTTAAATGCTGGTGGATTAAGCTTCTGAAATTGTTCTAGAGCTCTTCGGGGGTTATTTACAGTTGCCAATTGCACCAGCCAATCCGGCACCCTGTCTAAAGCTCTCTGGTTGGTATTTGATTGATCACCCACAAACTCATGATTTATCGGGGGATGAACGCTTCCGATTGCACTATGCAATGGGACACTGCCTTCAGAATTAGCATCAGGTGGAGGAAAGTTCAAGTCCATCTATACCTAAAAGAATAATCCAAGTTTTATCATCGACAGTATAATGACAACAAAAAGAAGCATGTCCATATACAAAATACTAGTTTCATTTATCTTCAAAATATTTTTTATAACAAGATTTATATTGGCATGCTTACATTCTTACAAAACATACAAGTGTACTTATAATGAGGTACATCGTTCACACACATTACTTACATAACACATATAATAACTTCCCCACCCCAAAAAGCCCTACCTATATGAGCCAACTCTTTTCCTTCCAAAATGCCACCCACCAAGGTCTCTATCAGGGAGTTATATTAGAACCAGTGAAGCTTTCCTCCTTATTGTCCCCTACAGAATTACCTCCCTCTAGGTCCTCTTCCTCAGGGTCTTCTTCTTCCTCAGGGTTCACTTCCTCAGGGTCTTCTTCTTCCTCAGGGTTCACTTCTTCAAGATCTTCTTCTTCTTCCGGGTTTACTTCCTCCAAGACAGCATCATCCTCACATCTCCAATACTCATGGTCATCGTAAAGGTCCATATCTTCGGCCCAGCTGGGGTCCCACCAAATACCTCCAAAAAATATCCTTCCTTCGGGATTTATCTCATCGCTGGGCAAGACTCCCGGGTCCGCAGTTACTGGCATTTTTCTCATAACACTCTCAGCATCACTAACTGCATCTTCTCCATCATGTCCTACTAGACCCGCCGTATTCTTGCTGTCCGGAAGGCCATTAAAGATGATTGTTGGGTCAGTTTCATCAGATTCATAAACCCAATCCATGTGATCCGCTATCCAACTCAAACTTTCGGACTCCGCACCATCAGATGATGATCCTTGCATATCCGAATCTCCCATCTGTAGAAGTAAGGATTTACGTTAGATGGGTTGCCTTCCAATTCCTCCAAAATAATAATAAGTTGCATGTATATAACAAGACATGTTATAGAATCATCACTTCTTTAATCCTACCTATCTTTCATAAATTTTCCATTGGGCTAGAGTGTCCCTCCCATTGATCTAACCCCGACCTGCGTGATATTTTCGTTGCTCTCCCTCCTCAGTGTCCCATACCAGTGAAGATCCATACCAAGGGCCCGCACCCTTCGCAGGATCCATTTGAACTAAGGTATGCGGGTACCCAATTTCAAATGTAGGAGAACAGTTAGATATCATACATTTCAGGGTCAGTCACCCTAAGACTCCATTGATTCTCCAATACCGCTCGTCTAACTTATGCAAGCACACATACAAGTGACACACGGTTACAAAATCAGACACTACACTACATCTATCTAGACTAACCTCGTCTAACCTCGCTCTGATACCAACTTATACGGTCCCGATTTCTTATCGACAAGATTAGTCTAACAACTCTCAATTGTCCCAAATCTTCATATTATGTTTCAGAAAAATTTGACAGCATCTCCCCTAAAATTTCACCTTTTTCTACATACATAGAACAAAAATATCGGCTCCAAGGCCTACTTATTCCCATAAAAGATTTCGGCCCATAGGGCCTACTTATCACGAGGTACAGAGATCTCATAATACAACATTTCATCCTTAAAGTAGGTTTCCACAATATGCTTCCAAAATATGTCCTAATGACATGTACATCAAGGATATTGATCTTCAACACATTATTACCAATATGATCACAAGTCTTAGTTTCACAAAACATCCCATGCACCATAAGTCTTTAGTCTCAAAATGTTACAAAGAAGGAGTTACATATGATAGTTGTGTCATAACATATCTAGCTCGATAGTACTGAAAGGAAGCAGACATATGAATATAGTTAACAAAAATAACAGAGTAAGAAGGGTGTGTCGTTCGGCCCATAACTAAATTCTCCGCGCTAAAGTATGCCCTTTCCTTTATCCATACCTAAAATGGGGAAAAGAAAAAGGAATGAGCTCAACGGCTCAGTGAGTAAATTACATAAACACTAGGAACTGATAAAATGGGCATTCTATCACAAACAAACCTTGCGAGGCCCGAGGAGGTCTTACATGAACATAGTGACCCTTACCCCTACCATGTGACCCTCTCCTATACACTCCCATATCCTTACACAATTTATTAGTTACAAGTCTCAACTACTAGACTTTCTTTAATTTACAAAAGGTTCTTTCCGAGTACATACGAGAGCAAGATCATCAATTCATTTCTTAGACGGATATCCCTACGTATATGTTTTTATCTTGCCCAATACCCTTACTAAATAATATCACATTCAGACACCTTCAGATAATACACTATATCATTTATTAATAAGGCACACACATTATTCATCACCCCTAAGCATAAAGTGCGAATTTCCCCGTCTTCCCCCACCTACCGGCTCCCGCCCGGCCCCTTCCTCCTCATAAATACAACAAGATCATATATAGCATATGGATAAATACACATATACATATATGCAAGTGTATATGTATATTACACATGTCCACCGTCTTCCCCCTTCTACCGGCTCCCACCCGGCCCCTTCCTCCTTATAATTATATAAATGCATGCACTAAAGGATAACCACCGTCTCCCCCCTCCTACCGGCTCCCGCTCGGCCCCTTCCTCCAAGCAAATATACCAAGTATAAGCCACACAATCAACATACTTTTGTATAAGCCACATATTCAACATGCTATTGTATAAGCCACACATTCAACAAGCTATTGTATAAGCCACATAATCAACATACTATTAGGCACATTGTATAAGCATTGAATGAGAACTAACACAATAATTCGTATCAATTATAACACATGTGAACATGTATAAGTCTCATGATGTATAAGGAACCATGCCTTTTCTTTTATAGATGTTCCACTTTTACTTTCCTCTTACCCATGATTAGTAAGTAAGGATTTTGCATACATAGGGTGTAGCATAATAACCATACACATTTATGTTCTCCACAAGATTCATGTTAGAAGATACTTAGGAAGTAACCATTCGTAGATATGCCTTTCATGTATGTTACCATAAGAATTTATATAGTTCTAATTATCACTAGTACCTACTATTCACATAACCATCTAGGAAATAGAGGAAAGAAACATGATGCAAATCCCATGATGGCTAGCTTATTCTAATACTACGTGACATCATCCCTAAATTTTCCCTCAACCCTTCATATCTTCTATACACTAGGAAATTGACTTTAATCTATAATCACAAGGAACTAGTGAGTGTAGTAGTCTACTCACTTGTTAATCGATCTCCTCTTTAGTACCCTTTGATCGAACTCCCCACCCAATAATCCTAGCAAATGAACATGGGGAAAATTTTAGGTCACATACAATTAACAATAAGAAAAGACTTAGCTGATTATCTAAGTTACCTTCAGTTCGAAATAACCTCTAAAATTGGGAGTTCTTGGAACCCAATTTTCAGATCTAGGGCTTTGCTCCTCCTGGAAATCAACCGAAGATCCCACCTTTTCTACCCCCTCGGCCAACAAGCGACCCTCCCCCCTAAATCCAGGCCGCGCTCGCGGCCTGGCCGGCAGCGCGCGGCGGCTGCGCTGCTGCTGCGCGCGGCTGTGCGCGGCTGCGCTGCTGCTGCGCGCGGCTGTGCGCGGCTGCGAGTGGCGGCGCGTGGTTGCGTGCGCCTCGTCCCCCTGGCTCCGGCCTGGGGTGCAAAGGAAGAGAGAGGAGAGGAATTTTTTTTTTGAGTGGGAAGAAGAGGGTTAGGTGTTTCTAGGTTTGAAAGGGGAAGATACAGAGAAGGAAAACTTCTTCTTTCTCTCAGATTCTGAACGTAAGAGATGGGGGTAATTTTGGGATAAAAACATTTTATTAGAGAAGATTACAAAGTGAGATCTCCCCCCTTAGATTGCCACTTGGCCAATCCTTAGATCAAGATGATCCTAGCCCTAGATCTCCCCTCCACATGCACACCTACCCCCCTCCACTATCTCCAATATTATACACAATATATCATGTATTTAATTAGGTATTCATAATTTTAGAAATACCCTAGATATACTCCTATTTGTAAAATACCCATGACATACTCTTATTTATACTAGTACCTTATTTATACTAACATAAGATACACCATACACAAGATTCCATGTATTCCCTTTTTATACCGTATCTCTATAATGAAAGTAATTCATTTATAATAAAAAACTTAACCTTTGGTATCATTATTAGTATTTTGAGGATAAAGGAAGAGAGAAAAGAAAAATTAAAATAGATCCCTTTGACCGATGATTGATATAATTAGGAGATACAAATATAAATAAAAAAAATCGGCTGTTACAGTATGGCACCTAGTGTATGCATATAGTTGTTTATGATATCGGGTAAATAGATTGTTGTGACATCCAGTATATGGATGTGAGTGTCTCATATTTCTTCATGTATGAAAACATAGTTATAATTGGACACTATCATGAGTAGTGTGTGATGTCATATGTATATTGGGGTAGGTGCAATATTGAACTGTTACTAATCTAGTGAGTAAGATTAGACTCTTTAAGAGTTGTGTTGTGATTAGACTCTCCTAGAGTTGTGTTGTGACCATGACTATATATGAAATACAAATATGTTATAAACTTAAAACAGAAAAGGTGATTATAAGAGACTAACGAGCAGGTCAAGTATTGTAAAATCATTGATATTGTATGTTAATAAAATATTGGTCACGTGTACCCAAAAGAATACATATAGAAAGTATTGAAACTGATTTTTGACATCGCTCAACTGCATAATACTTGAAGTACAATGGTAGTATAATACAAACTCTATTTTGACTGATTTCACTCACGAGCTGTTGAGCTCACCCTACCACAGATTGATGTTTTCAAGTCCCGACAAGGCGAAGGTCCGGCTTAGAGCTGAAATGATGTCCTCCTGAGACATTACATGTATTTTATGGTAGAATGTGATTCCCTTTTTTATAAACTCTGATCTTATTAGTAATCGTGAGTTAGTGCTAGTGGAAGTAGATAGTGCTACATTTTGATAAATGGGAATTAAATGTGACGATGTGCAGTCTGTATATTAAGTTGAACTGATAAATGCTTTGGGTTAGAATATATATATCAAGGGAAGAAATTCTCATGTATACAGTGGCGTAGCTAGGATTTCAAAGCCGAGGGGGCACATATGACACTCAATAATATTAAAATTCTACATAATATAAAATAGCATTGCAATCAATTCACAATCAAATAACTAATCCACAAACTAATAGTATTGCAAACCTTACATAAAAACAATAGAACTGTACAAAACTTCATCAACACAGACGAAGCTCAGTCAAAATTATCAATAGAAAAACAACAATGTTGTACAAAATCTCATACCAACTGAGGCCCAGCTAAACTAGCAATACAATTTCAATTATAGCACATTGATGATTTTTTTTTTAAGGAATTGAAGTAATTCTAACAGTATATCAAATAATTTAAACCAAAACATGAACTTTTAAAGTAGAAATAAAATATTGATCACTAAAATATTTCATAAGTAGCAAGTACGAAAGAAAATTGGGCAGTAGCAAGCTAGCAATTACTCTCCAACTTTGAAGGTAAAAGTCCAAAAAGATAACAAGATTAATAATAATTACAAATTACCTCGTCGCTTTGACATATTTTGAAATCGTTCCATGATTACATCATTACTAATAGTATTAAATATATCTGACTCAATATATGTTACCAAGCAATCATTCATCCATTGATCTCCTATGCGGTTGCGGAGCTTACTCTTCACGATATTCATAGAAGAAAATACCCTTTCAACACTTGCAGTTGCCACAGGTAATATCAATGCGAACTTCACAAGCTTGTAGACAAAAGCATATACAACATCCTTTTTCGTCTCCACCATCTTTTCTGCAAGACTTGCGATGCCTTTTAATTGTAGAAATTCATCTTTGGATCGCAGGTCATAAATGAATGTCTCCAATTGATTATCAAGAATCATGAGCTCGGTTGATGAGAAATCATTAGGATAAAATTTCGCAAGATGAAGTAACTTCTCCTTATTAAATGCAGCAAAAGAATCACTAGGATTTAAGCATGCCACACAAAGAAGTAACTCCGTGGTCGTCTCAGTGAAGCGATTATTTAGCTCTTGAACTTGCAAATCAATAACAGTATTAAATAAGTCATATTTATAATGATGCAAGTTGGAAAAACTTTGTGCATTCCGACGTGATCTTCCTGTGGGTATAAATGTGCCATCCATGTTAGGGATCTCGATATCCTGTTTGCCACAAAATGAAGAAAGTTTTGCAAGAAAAGACTCCCATCCATCATCACATCTCATACTATGAAGTCGTTGCTTAGCTATTTTCACAAGGTCCATGGCATTCACAATATCTTGGTCTCTTCTCTGAAGTGCCAAACATAACTCATTAGTAATCCCCAATACATCCCTCATCAAATGAATAGAAAATGCAAACTCAAATGTTCGCATCATTTGTAGCATCATTATAGCTTCTCCCCTCTTTTCAGCAGATGATGTATCTTCTATACTTTCAAGTGCCACGATCACAGAGGAGTACAAAAAAAATCAAGTTTAATAGTGATTGATACTGAGAGCTCCAACGCGTATCACCGGCACGCTTAAGCCCCATTTCTTGATTCAAACCTCTTCCAGTTTTAAGTTCACCACTTTCAAGTCCTTTAAGAATCTCATTAGATTGTGCTTCTCGAAGAATATCACGACGTTTGGCAGAAGCTCCAACAACATTGCAAATATTTGCAATAACTGTGAACACCACATCCATTTTAGGATGATTTTTAGCAACAGCTATCAATGCTAATTGTAATTGATGAGCAAAACAATGAACATAAAAGGCTGATTTATTTTCATTCAAGATAAGAGCTTTGAGTCCATTGAATTGACCCCGCATGTTACTTGCCCCATCATATCCTTGCCCCCGCAATTTTGAGATGCTCAATTCATGTGTAGCAAACATAGAATCAATTGCCGCCTTCAATGTCGTGGCACTAGTGTCATTAACATGCAAGATTCCCAGGAAGCGCTCAATAACATGACCATATTTATCTACGTAACGCAATACAACCGCCATCTGCTCTTTAGCTGACACATCTCGAGATTCATCAACTAAAATGGCAAAATATTCATCACCAATATCATTTATAATCGCCTTTCTAGTTTCTGTAGCAGCACAACACACAATATCTTTTTGAATGTCAGGAGAAGTTAACTTCTGATTTTCAGGAGCATTTTCTAATACCACTTTTTCTATCTCCTTAGAGTTTCTTGCCAGGACCTGTAAAAGCTCTAGAAAATTGCCCCTGTTTGTAGAATTTAAGGATTCATCATGTCCACGAAAAGCTAATCCTTGCCGCAAAAGATATCGAATAGAATCAACCGATGCATTCAACCGAGTCCTATATTGAACTCGAGCATGATTCGAACACTTTGAAATTGCACTATCAATGTGTTGGTTCTGTTTTAGTAAGTTCTCCCCTTTCTCCACCGCCAAATTGTGAGAGCTATTCGGGCCTCCCACATGAGCGTTTAATTTCGCTCTTGCATGTTTCCAATTTCTAAATCCTTCAAGAGTAAAAGCATCCCAACCAGAGTGCTCATTTTGATTTTTGAAGAGATAACAATATAAACAAAATGCTGCATCTTTGCTCACACTATATTCTAACCAATTCGGATAGATATCAAACCAAGCTGGATTGAATCGCCGGTATTTATCGGTAAATAGTGTTGGGAGTAGTCTTCTTTTTCATACGGGGTTGGCAAGGACCTTTTTGCAAATATGCCCTTCGAATACGATCCTTCTCATTAGAAGAGATAATGCTATTATCAAATATTGAACTCCGTAACCCCGGATCGGCCGGGAGTTCTTCCAAGTTAACTTCAATGCGCCTCTGTTTTAATGAGGGCTCGGATTCTTTGACATTTGCAGAAGTGCTCAGACACTTTGGTAAACGTTGATTAACACTTCCTCCCGTACTTGAACTTTCATTACATTTCGGTTTTCTTATAACAAATTTATCCATAATTCCTTAAAATTTTAATCAACCTATAAAATTGAACATAGAAACAAGCAATTGATGTAAGTTCAAATTCGAGCATATAAAATTGAACCTATAAAATTGAACATCAAAACTTATCAATGGCAAGTGCAATATCAGTTTATTTGCGTAGTCTTAATAAACCAAGGTTTTCTCTCAAAAAAAAAAAAGAAAATAAATAAATCAATGTTGGAACAATAGTTACAATACCTAGTTCATGAGGTGAAAAATCGACGCAAGTTCAAGGTTCTCGAGGCTACAGAAAGTCCATGCTCGTACATCATCGAAAAATCAGTTTCCTAAACAAATCGAATAATTAAAATAACAGTAACAATGTCCACAGTCAATATGATTATAAAATAAATATTGGAAGAGTAATTTGAATGAATGTGAATCCGTGAATCTGTGATCATATATATTGTTTGTAAATTGTAATCATCAAATTTATTATAACAATAATACAAGTTTGCATTGTAAACTTCTAAAGAACATCAGTTTTAAAATCCTCAAAGTAACAGTGATGGTCCTGATGGATCATTAATAGACAAAGTGATCATTTTAAAATTATTATGTTTTTTTGTTATAGACTTATAGCAGCAAACAAAATCAACCAAAATGAACTCAAAATAAAATCTCAACAAAAAGAGAGGCATCAGAGCAGGGTTCGTAATCAGTGGCAATGACTTTGTGTTCCACATCTCAATTCTCAAATGAATTATGAAAACGCCCTGCATTCATCCCAAAACCCACAGACTGAAGGGGAAAATTTCTTTTTTCCCTATTTTTGGGGGCAATATTATTGCAATAAATTATATGGGTACTCAAACTCAAGAAAAAAGTCAAAAAAAAAAAGATTACCCATCAGTTTTTGAGACAACACCAATCTCCCCTTGAATCTTTCACATCTGCAGCCAAACAAAATTGAGTCAAATTCCATCACTATTATCAAATGATATCATGAGAGAGAAAAAGAGAGATCTTTCATGCGTACCTCAATGGGACGACGACCATCTAAGCAAAAGCCATGGACGGCGAGGCGACCATCTGAGCACGATCTGAACTCTAATTCGGGACTCGGGAGTGAGATTTTGATTTTAGGGATTTAGGATTTGAAAGAGGCTGAGATTTAGGGCTTGAGACTTTAAGAAATGATTTGAGAGATCAAGAGAGGGGATGGGATTGTGTAATTAGGGATTTATGAAAGATATTAGAGATCAGAGAATGGGAGAAGCAGCGCGGAGGAGAGATCAAAAATGTAAAAGTTAGAGAAATAGAGAGATTGAGAGGTGGGAAAAATACAGAGAGATGGCTATTTGAAGGGGCGGCTGGGCCCTGGGGTGCTCGTTCGGAATTGTGGGGGGCACAAATATGAGTGCCCCAAACTTACAGAAGGAAAAATTGGTGGGGTCGGGGGTCACTTGACCCCCCTTGACCCCTCTCCCTCCGCCAATGCATGTATATGTTATTATATGATGAAATTTTGGAATTTATAAGTAGGCTGATGTTAGCCGAAATCTAATTTATTGTATTGAGATGGAGTCTATATTTCAGAGGAGATACAGTCGAAATTTCTTTAGTATATTCTGATTAACGAGCGATAAGATTGATGATTATTAGTTTTGAAGTAATTAAACGTGGGACCATTCCACCTACACTTCCTCTCCAACTCCAAGTGGAAGCACAATCCAAACAGAAAACTCACTCTATCATATGTCAACTCTAATTCAAACTAAGCCAAACTGACCACCCTTCATGCCGGAACTCAAATCCTAATTGCCTGGCCCATGCGCGGATCCGGTCCGATCCAATTGGGACGGGTTTGGGACTGCCGGGGTTACAACACACGGACATGTCTTCGTTGCCGTCCACGATGCTCATTTTAGCACTTATTCTTGTTACTCATTGAGCGAGAGTCGTTTGAGTATTTCTAGAAAAGATCACATCCTAAATAACTGTCCATTGCTGCCGTTTTGTTGCCACCAATTTATTCTTTTTGAGAGGGCGATAAACAAATAATTCAACCTCCAATCACAAAACCCTGTCATCTTTGTGGTGGGCCCGGACGCTAGGATCTTCTGCCGCTAGCCCACAGAAAAGAACACGCGGGATTCTACTGGCACCACCGTGGCGGTGGACCCCACAGGGGATTGCCACTGTACAACATCAGCAGCCAATCCCAATCTGGGCGTCTTGTGTTATTAGCCCAGCCTCGCCTCCCGTGTATTTCGCTTGCTCTTCTTCGCCTCCCACCAGTCACGTGCCAGACACAAACCCGTGTCCTCTCCTCTGTGCCTGTCACGCTCGCTCAGGGCCTCTGAAATTTATTTTTATTATTTATAATTCGGGTACGTATATTAATTTGAAATGACAGGGTTTTTCCTGCGGTGCCTGTAGTACACATTCAATTTAGAAAGAACGAAGGGCCCCTCAACAAGTAAATGACCTGCCTCGTCTATTGACCACCACGTGACCGTAACGTTTTGTTTCCATTTTTATTTTCACCCGCAAAAAAAAATTGGCATTCAAAACTCGCATGCGGACAGTTATCAGTGCGGGTACTACTACGGTATAATCGTCTCCGGCTCCTCCTGCAACGCCGTTTTTTGTCCTCCCCGCTTTATTGTATTATTAATTAAATTAATAAAAAGTATCATCAACTCTTTTTCGTAAATGAAATTAGAAAAATTAATGTGAGAGAGAGAGAGAGAGAGAGAGATAGAGAGAGAGAGTACAAAAATAATAAAAAGAGCCGCTTTTGAGTTCCTCATATGGATTCATATTCTCATCATCATTATCACAGCCATCATACTCTCTCCCATTTCTTCTTCTTTCTTTTCTTGTTTCGGTGTTGCTGGCTGGTTATTCATGTCTGGATCGCCTTCCTCTTCCGACGCCGCTGATGCCGGCGGTGGAGGAGGAGGCCCCGTAGATCTGGGAGGCCGGAGAGCCAGCGATCCGACCTCGTCGTCGTCTCGGCCGAGATCAGCGGCCGAAGCGGTGTGGCCCGAGCACTTCGTCGAGGCCGTCGCCGTCCGCGTCGCCGTCGACGCCGCGCAGACGGAAGGTAGGCTGGCCGCTGCTCCCGCCATCGCCACCGTCTTCCGGGTATTACTAATTTTGTTTCTTTTCGCTCGGGTTAGGGTTTTATTCATTCAGCAAGTGTTTTATTTTGCTTCCACTGTGTTTGATTGTGATTTTTCGAGTAAAAAAAAGGGCTGGGTGTTTTGGGCGAGGCGAGTGGGCATGAAAGGGAAGAGAAGCTTGGTTTGGTTCTCATTTGGGTGTTTGAGTTGTTTCTCTCTCAACGTGACACTTCTGTCTGCTGCTTGCTGCCAGCAGCAGCAGCAGCAGCAAAGCAAAAACAACAGGCCCAGGCTCTCCTGATTTGTATCTGAAGAGGAGAGGACGATGCCTTTTTTGACAAGACTCTCTCTCTCTCTCTCTCTCTCTGTGGATACTTATTTACCTACGTTAGAATGCATAAAGAAACAAAAAGAGGATGGTTTTGGGTTATTTATGGGGTTTTGAAGTAGCAACTACAGTGCCTTTGGCTTTCACTTTGTGGGTTCAGAAAAGAGATGGAAAACCCTAGCTTGAATGAGTCTAAGAATCCATTCCTTGTTGATTGCCATTTTGTTTGCGTCTCTGTTCCCCAAAAACGCCCCTTGGTTTGTGTCTCTCTTTTGAAAGAGGAGAGAGAGTAGAAGCAGCAAGCGGGTCACCTTGGAAATGGGTGTGTTATTATCTTAATGGATATCAAAAGGGTGGGGACAATGAATCCACCAGTGCTTTTGCTTGGTGGGAGATTTTATAATTAAAAAGACGAAACATTAGATCAGAGATTAGATTAGATTATTCTAGTTTGGGTTTGTTGATGGTGCATGGGATGAATCCCCACCCCTTATTTAATTAATTAGTTAATGGTCCTTTCTTGGAAATGTAAGTGTGGGAAAAGAAGCAAAAAGTCGACTGGCCAGTTTCCTTGCATGATCGCGCAAGCTCCGCGCAAACACTCTCTCCTTCCAACAATTGGATTCATTTGGGTTCCTGAATCTCTCTCTGCCCCCTCCTCTCTCTTCTTCTTCTTCTTCTTTTTTTTTTTATTTGGATTTTTTTTTCTCTCTCCTTGGGTTGTTTGTTTCACAGTAAAAAAGTTATAAGTCCCAAGAGAAATTCTAACAAATTGTTTGAACGATAAGTCATAAAATATACTTAAAATTTACTTATAAATCATAAAATTTAAGATTCACTTGCAGCACAAACAGTTAATTTTATGATCATGTAAATATGTGTTGCAGACAATTAATAACATATTAATTTTTTATTAATAATTAATATTTTTTACTATTAAAATCTTATTTTAATACTAGATTATTTTTTTAAACTAATTTATATAATGTATTTTATTAAGTTTAATTCTTTCTTTATTAATTGTTAGTAATATTTAATAAAAATTAATAGTTTTATTTTTAATTTTGAAATCTAATATTTTTAGTTATTGAATTTAATAATATTTTTTCATGTGCCTGACCCGATGCAATTCTCTTTTAATTCATGTAGCCTACCCTAAATATCTAAGATAAATGACTTAGTTGTCGTTGTTATTATTGAATTTAATAATATTTAATATTAGATTATAATATTTAATATTTTAATAATCTATTTTTTATTATTAAATTAATATTAGATTACTTAATATTTTAGTAATCTAAGCCTAAATATTTTTTTAATATTAATATTTTAGTAGTTTAATATTTATTATTTATAATATTTATTATTATTTTTATTTATTTTAAATAATTTAAATATTTAGTATTTATTTTTTAATTATATTACTATTCTAAATCTTTAATATTTTTAAATCACTAAAAAGTAAATATTAATGTGATCAAATTTCCCTTATAACTTATACTTTACAACTAAACTCCGTATAATATAATATATTTTTTATTTATAATTCAATTAATAAATATTATAATTTTATTTATATTTTATTTACATGTAACTCACTTACAAACAAACTCTCATGACTTACAACCTTGGACAACCAAAGAGACCCTCTGTAGAGAGGGGGTCTCTCCAGAATACCTTGCTTGAGTAGATGGTAGCTGGGGTGAGTTCTCTTGTCGTTTTCTCTCTTTGGTTTCATTGTTTCAGTTCAGAGAACTTAGTGGGAGATGTGTCAATCACATCCCATCATCATCTCTCCCATCTTTCATCTCAAGCCCATACACAAGAAGAAAGAGAGAGAGAGAAGAAGAAGAAATAAGAAGAAGATAAGGGGAGAGGTGGGGGAATGGCATGGGCGTGTTCTTTTCGTTCTAGTACGAGTCCATCTCCACCACGAAAAATTCGCTACACTTTTTTGGGACCCTGTATCTGTACCAGAAAGTACGGCCACTGGTTAACTTGGATTGCCCTTAAAATTTCAATTGATTGGCTCTCTCTCCCTCTGGAGTAGTTCTTGATTTTAAGTTTGATTCCCAAAACCCAAAATTAAAGCATTCGGTTTAGTCGTTGATGCCTGACATTCCAGTGTAATGGAGTGTACTGTAATGTGATTCTTCACAATAATGGCTGCAGAGAAAGAAAGGAGGAAGACAGTATCACGAGCTCTCTTCCCCCAACCTTTAATGCTGCTTGTACGGCCGACCACTTCCATCTTCAACTCTCTCTCTCTCTCTCTCTCACACACACACACACACACACACACACACACTTTTCTTTTGTTCATCAAAATACCGATGAAGTCTTGCTCCCTGGATTGGTTTCAGTAATTCACCATGTGGAAGGTTCACTAGTATAGGTTCAATGATATGCTCCCCTTTTGATGAATGAATTTCAGCTGCTTAACCCTAAATATATGAATTTTTAGTTTATAGTATCAAAGACGATCCAATATGTAATAAATCTAATTAACTCCTCGCGAATTCTATTACAGAACGTTTTAACATTTCTCCTCTTCTTAAGCAGTTACATGTGTGACTGCGTGTCTCTAGCAGTTCGAAAATAGTATGTAAGAGTGCCAATTATAACTATTTTTTCATAATATTTTCGACAGCAAAAAATATTCTTATTATGTTGTTTCGAATGTAAGAAATAACAAAGTGTTATAATGAATAACTGTGACGAGAACAGTATGTTTCCATTAGAGCTGCTGCAGTACTTGATCTATAGGCATAATGCACCTGTGAAAAGATTATATTCGTAGAACTCATCGTTTGTGTCTTCCTTTTTGAGTTAAGGTTGCTTGCACAGCTTCTATGGAAATAATCCTGACACACAAAATATGCGAAGATGACATTGGAATCATAAAGTTACATGAAGCTATCTCCAGCAGAAACTACAGTTGTACAACATGGAGATTCTTCTGTTATTTTATGTGCGTGTTGTTTTCTAAATTCATCATATACCTTAACATATAAATATCGTATTTCATCGAATCCAAGATCCCAAAATCCTAAGTTAGCCAATCACCTCAAAACGGACCCATAACATCACATTTATTCTGTTATTTTACCTTTTGACATTTAAGTTGATACGTATAGAGATTTTCTATATATGCACATAAAAATCTCTCCACATAAAAAACTCAAATGCCACCGATCTAAAACACAGAAATGATATATAAAGCTGAGAAAAGTTCTGTAATTTTATGTGTTATTGGCTTTAACATCCATTGTGCCTCTTTGTAGGTTTGTTTTTATTTCTTCATATTTTAGAATCTGATGCAGTCGGTCAAGATTTATTTATTTTCTTCGAGTCTCTGGTATTCCAGGTTGAGCGTATTAACAGTGAGCACTGTGCATTTTGCTTGGAGACTTGATTATCATCAACTAGTCAGCTTTGATAGGTGATTATAGTTCCTTAATTAGTGACTTGGTGAGTCCTATTCTCATTT
The DNA here is from genome assembly GCA_038442645.1 of Agave tequilana. NCBI lineage: Eukaryota > Viridiplantae > Streptophyta > Magnoliopsida > Asparagales > Asparagaceae > Agave > Agave tequilana. The sequence continues at coordinate 24,079 of JAVJIF010020104.1, read as the reverse complement.
GGATTCTCAGTTGTCTGTTTCCATCTTTTTGATTTGCCCCATTAACACAGTTTCCCTAATTGAATCCTTCCTTAGTTGTAGATTGATGGCGTGATACACGAGTCTTTTCTCAAAGGCTTCCTAGCAGTAGTCTCTCAAACTTCCTGAATCTGCTACCAAATGTCTGTCTCAAATTAAGTTTCGAATCATCGAGATCTTCCTAATAGTCACACACCATCTTTCCGATATTTATAAGGAAAAATAATTTGTTACTTGATCCTATGAGATGTGTTGAGGCAATCATGCCTGATTTTTCAAATCATAACTGTTTGCAAGAACTAGAATGCTGATGTAGAAGGGTCTGTCGGGTTAAACTGTTTATTCCGTTTGCTATGTGAATCTTCAAGAATTTAACTTATTTGCTGATTTTCTGCAACTTTTTCTCTAATCTACGACCAATTTATTGGGGACTTCGCTGCAGAAAAAACATTCACTTTTATGGACCAAGTGATTCGCAAGTTTAGGTGAAAGTACACCTAAAGGGGGGGTGAATAGGTATATTGCTAATCAAATGCGGAATTTAAAACTTAAACTAATGAAACTAAGACACAACAGATAACCAAAGAGTGAAATCGAATTTTCGGTGAAGGACTCTAGAACTTCTCCTCAAGATTCTTTAGACTAAGAGTTGAGTTGCTTCAGTAGCTCTCTTGGTACAATACAAGTGTGAGCATATAAAGAGTATCAAGCATATATGTATGAACAATAATCGTGATGAAAGATATAATAAGAGTAGCATTGAGAGAAATAGCAAACGCAAACATAAGAATATGCTTCGAGGTTCGAGCACCAAGCTCTACGTCATCGCCTTCACCTAGAAGGATTTTAACTCTCTCCACTAAACAACTCCACAGAAGTTACAATCCCCTGCACAAGAGGATGACACAAAGTCAAGTTATAAAGTCAAATATACCTCTACACAAGAGGGAGGGCACAAAATCAAAGCACAAAGCAAAGGAAGAGGTTTACAACTCTTGGTGATCACAAAGACCACAAACCAAAACTCACACAACTTAGAATCCTATAAAGATAGATTTAGCAATGAGAGCTCAAGCTTGTAAGAAAACAAAAATTTTGGAAATGTAGCTCTTTAGAAAATAATTAGGAAAACTTTTATGAAGATGTAGAAACTTGAAAAAACAAAAACTTGTATTTCTCAAAACTTGTTTCTTTGATTTTCCAAAACTTTGAAACAATATAAAAGATATAGATTTGAATCCCAAAACTTATTGAAAAACTCTTTAGAAAATAGACAATGAAACACTAGAAAAACGGGATTAAAACTCTTGAAAATTCTTAGAGAAAAATCAGCTTAAAACCCTTATATATTGGTCATGGAAGAAACTAACCGTTGGGGGTCAATTTCTGCTAGATTTGGCCGGTCAGTCGACCACCAACGATCAAATCAAATTTTTGATCGTTGGGGGTTTGCCGGTCAATCGGGCGGTCGACCGCACCCAACATCCAGAAAGCTTTGCTCTCTGACGGTCGACTGTCCGGTCAACCGGAAACAGCAGAGAGTACTGAGCCTCTCTGCGGTCGACTAGTCGATCGACCAACATGCACAAGCATTTGGCTGTGCACTTTCGGTTGACCGGGCTCAACCCCAAAATACTACATAGGGTATTTTTTAAACAACTTTTAAACTCAATTAAATTTAATAAATCTCAATAAATTTCACAAAAATAAGTTCATATAAGTACAATGGAATATATATATATATATATATATATATATATATATATATATATATATATAGATATATATATATATGATAAAAAATCAACACATGGTACCAACATGTGTACTTATTTTCAAGATGGAGAAATTGAATCTTGAAACAAAACCCTATTTTTCCAAAAACAAAACTTGTAAAATGGAAATCCGGTATAAAAAAACAAGTTTGTTGAATTCATTTGAAGCTCAATGTGCATTGATAGAATCCAATCCACATGTAAAACAATATAGACTTGCTTTTAACAATATTCATCAAAATAAGTTTTGATAAATACAAAACGTATACTCATAAATTCAATTCATCAAAATAAGTTTTTTAAACATGTTTGAAGCAACAATGTAGATGGATGAAATCCAATACACATAAACCAATATAAACTTATTTTTGATGAAATCTATTCATGAAACCAAAAACGTGAACGTGTTAAACTGAAATCAAAATTTTTGTTCTTGAAAACAATATCAAACTTTGTGTGTGTGAGAGCTTGAGCAATCAAAACTAATCTATTATATACATAAGATCTAAACTCAAATCTTCTTGAAGATCTTCTTCTCCATGTAGACTTGATCCAAATTTGATTCTTGAACTAGACTCCATCTTGAGTACTTGATGTGTTCTTTATACTTGAGCTCTTGAAGCAACGTGTCTTAGCTTGAAGAAGGTAAACACCAACTATGATCTTGATTGAATATCTGAAACGTAATAAACACAAGGTTATTAGTACTTTAATTACATGAGTTAATCATCATCAAAAACTAGAGTGACAGGCCTTTGGGCCAACAATCTCTCCCTTTCTGATGATGACAAAACTCATGGAGTTATATATGCATGGATTAAAGATAAGTTTTGTGAAAGCTCTCTCTTAACTCATGCACACATAAAACATTTAAAGATATTTAGTAAAAGCTCTAGATACTAAATAATACCAAACAAATCATGAAAATAAGAACATGCATATATTGAGCTTAATTTCTCTCCTCCTTGCTAAAAAACAAGTAAGGTAAACATATATGCACAACATAAAATACAATATGCATATATAAACTCTAAATATCTCTCCCCTTTTTTTATCAATTCATCACCAAAAGGGTAAGCAAACAAAGTAAATGAATATATAGAGGGGACGTTAAGTTAACTTTTCTTACATATAGGCAAGACATATCAAAAACAAATATATGGTGCGAGAAAGAAATCAAAACAATGTATACCAGTTGTAAACAATCACATACCAATAAAAAATTGAAAACAATTTTGAAATCAACTTAGATACCAATTTGCAAAACAATCATAAAGATTTAAACATGAAGTGAAAACCCACAATACCAATTTTGAAATTCTGAATAAATTTGAAAAGTATATACTAATTGTGATAATTGATATCAAATGAAAATATGAGCTATTAAAATATTTTTCTCAAAAAGTAGGGAATAAGATACCAAATTAAATTTAAATCAAGAAAGTTCTTCTCCTTTTTGAAACAATCACAAAACCAATGCATAAGTTTTGAAAGATGATATCAATAGAAAGTGATATCAAACCATGATAACAATTAAAATGAGTATCAATTTATGATACCAATTTAAAATGAACATAAGCTTCGTATGAAATTAATAGTGCTATAGAAACATGTATGCACATTGTTAAAACATGCACAATCAATCATATATATGTATGATACTAATGAAAATTTATTACCATTTGAAATCTTGAGGTATACATATATAGATAAATAAGAATGAGTATACAATAGATTAAATATCATGAGAATTATGTGTATAACTCGTTAAAATCACAACTTACATGCACGTGACAAAGAAATATTTATTTAAGCATACAACTTGATCACCCAACCATCCTCCCACTAAGGGTAGAAGTTTTCAAAAATAATGATTTAAAAATAGTTGAGTATAGATTGAAGACTCAAGTAAAGAATAAAAAAACTAATTTTAAAATAGTTTTGGAATGTAATTTAAAATTTCTCAAACAAGAAACTAATTATATACATCTCATGAAATATGATAATTACATAAGAGTTATCACTCAAAATCTATATAGAATGAATATGCTCATGAATGAAACGCAAAGAAAAAAGTCCATAATCAATTGCATGAGTAAACATAAGGTGAGTGTAAAAGATTCATGCAAATAACTTTTTTATGAGAATAAACAATTTTGTACAAACCCAAAACTTATATGAAATTCTTTTTCAAAATTTGACATATAGAAACTTGATGAGATCACAAATCAAGAAAATTCTTTTTCACCAAACGATATCAAGATTAGTGGAGATAAACTCAAATTATTAAATATATCTATTAACAAGATATTTATTAAGCATATAAAGATGTAAGATAAATTCCATGATATATGTTAGTTTTATCAAAACTAAAGCATACATATATATTCAAATAAAGATTGAGTACATGTATGGGTACATAGAATATATGACATATAACTTAAGTGACTTATAGATACAATATGTATATCATGTTGTTTTAACAAGATTTATGCATACTGAAATCACCTAGAGGGGGGTGAATAGGTGATGGCTATAGAACTATAACAAATAATGCGGAATTAAAAATCAACTAAACTATTTAACATAATAGATTACAAGTAGACAATGTAAAGCAAATATTATGAAGTACAATAGTTATCATGCATAAAAGAGGAGCAAGTTGGAGTTGCACAATAATACAGAGCGAGTAGAGTAGAGAGAAATAGAGAGAAGAAAATCGCAAACACGGAGATATGTTTCGAGATTCGAGCCACTTGCTCTACGTCCCTGTCTTCACCGCAATGAATAATTTCTATTATGCTTGATCCCGCGAGATCACCACTCTACAAGTTCTCTTTAAGAACACTAGGACCCGCAAGCCCTTCTCACTTGGTGCTGCAACACCTTATACGATAATAAGCCCGCAAGCTTGTTGAGGCCACAACCTCTACAACTCCAACGAATAAAAGATCTACTTCTCTATCTCCGGAAAATGGCTCACGAATTAATTTCTAGAATCAACTTGGATGAAGAAGAAGCTCAGAGTTATATGTGGAGAAGCTCTGAGAATGTAGAAAATGAAAAACCAAGCCTTGAAGATATTGGATGTAGAAATGTAGCTCAAGGAGAATTTTTCTTCAAAAATTAGTTCAAATGTTTTCTAAAATAGTGTTTTTCAAATCTTAATAATTCTTGGGGTTTAAATCACTGTATCCCTATTTATAGAGGTTTAGGGGAGAGATTAAACCCAAAAATGGATTAGCCCATAAAAAGACAAAATAAAATATAGCCGTTTGGGACAGCCTGTCGGCCGATCGGGTGGTTGACTGCCAGCAATTGAATTTACTGAGCGTTGGGGGTTAGCGATTGACTGGTCGGTCGACCGTCGCTAGGTAAAATTAGTGACCCACAGCACACGATCGATCGACCGGTGTGCACAAGCTTTCACTTGTGCAAACCGTATATAATCGGTCGACCGTGCGGTCGACCAGTAGAGCAAATCTGCTCTACCAACGGTCGACCGTGCGATCAACTGACCCTAGAACAAAAATAATATTTTTGAAAGTTCTGAAATACATTTTGATTTTTCCACAACATACTATAAATTCCTTTTATAAAACATAGTTCATTAATATGTTTGAAGCTAAAAGCATGTGTGAAACTGGATCAACGGATCAACACATAAACAAAATGTAAAACTTGTTTTTGTAGGAAAAGAAAATTCTATTTTGTAAATTCTAAGTTTCAAAAAAAACGTTTTGAAATTCTGTTTCAAAAATGAAAATTCTTTTTCAAGAAATATAGAATCAAAACACAGAAGTATGGAAGTGTGGGTGACTCATGAGCTTCTCGATCATCTAGGTTGATTTTAACATTCTAATTCTTACATGACTAAAAAGAGCAAAAATAAATGTTTTTTTGCTTCTTATCTTGATCCTTCTTTAAACTTCGAGCTAGCCTTCGATCATGAGGGCTATGAGTGCTCTAGGTGCTTTAGGTTTTGGATCTCTTTGAAGATAGCTTCTAAAGTTGTGAGTCTTGAGTAAAGCCAATCGTTCCTTAGATTTTCCTGAAACATAAGTTACAAATATTTATTAGTACAAAATAACCTCATGAGTTCCATCATCATCAAAACTAAGGTTAAAGGCTTTTTGGGCAACACATACATGGAGCAAAAACAATAAAAACGTTCTCATAAAGAATCTAACATGTATAAATGCGATAGCAAAACAAAACCAAATCAGTTTCAGGGATTTACATGTACAAATTTAAGAATCTTCAAAATTAGAACATACAAATATAATCAAAACAATAATTGAGTACACAAATGAAATAGAATATGAATAACATGAAGATCAAGTGTATCTCAACGATTATATATATACATCACAAGTTTTAACAAATAGTTTTATTTAAAACAAGTAAACCAAAATATATAAATCATAATATGCTAAAGAATCATCCAATTAAAGCACATGTAAATAAAATATAGAGGATAGAGATAGTTACCAAACCGATCGAACTAATCTCCATTTTCCATTTCTCTAAAACGAGGTGGTCCTCCCACCTAAACACCTTGATAGTGATGCATTCATGAATTTGTCTATCAAGTCCAATTGCATCCAGCACTAAGGCAACAATCCTTTCACGTCTTGTGAGAGCCCACAACTACATCAAAAATAATTGGTGTGAATTTTGGTACTCAATTTTTTTGGGTCCCTTGGGGTTAGTACTTTTTCGATCTTAAATATTAGCACTAAATATATTTATTCTATTATAGTAAAATTGTGCCAAATGGCCTTTGTGGCCGTAATGTGTACAGGTGTGTGCTCTAACATACATATTGGTGTGAGCATGGTATACCTGTGGTGTACGCCGTGGAGGGTGCATGCATATGTAGAACATATTTTTTGTGAAATATAGATTCCAATCTATCATGATTAAAAGCACATTGGCTCAATGTTGAGCCTAAATAATCAATTATATTTTTTAAAACATAAATCTCATTTTTAACAATAGGAGAGGAAACAACATTGGCATGATTTCTTATTTAATCTGATTCATTGATTCAACATACCATACTATAATATAAACATGAATCTGGTAAACCTATACTTAAGAGTGTTCCAGGTAAGGCCAAATTTAAAGTACAATCAATAAAATCTGAGTCCCGAAATTTCGAGAAGCTTCTGTTGTTCACATGTATAATAACTTTGATACTGGTGGTATGCTATGATTTCTTATCTCAATTCTTTCCTTACCTATAACCTTTAAATTCTTTAAATCCACAAATCATCCTAAATATTCTTATATTTTTTATAATCCAATTATCCATATGACTTTTAGTCGGTACACCATCTATGCAAAATTAATCTCGAAATACTTGATTTGCAATCTACTCCTAAGGATGAAATAAATCTAAGTATAAATTTGTAAGTTTTGAATAAGTCTATGCTTGTGTTTTAAAAAACGCGCTTAGTGGTGAGTTTTAGCAAAATGATGGTGCACAGAAAGGATAATATAAATCAATTAATATATATATAAATCTCATATGTTTTACTTTTGGTAATAGTTGTGTAATGCGTTAATGATATCCTAGGAGCATGTTCTCGTTTTGGACAAGAAAGTGACAGTTAGACTATTGAAATTAGGGATGTTACGGCTTTCCTTGTTTCTACAGAGATCATCATTTTTAATACCAGAAATTTGTGTTTTGTTTTTCTTTTTAGCCTCTCTTGATTTTTTTTTTTTAATGAGAATGTGATCCAAATTGATAGTCGGTAGAAAGACGTGTCGTAAAGTGGACTACCATATTGACAATACAAGCACTAGGACTCCGATAGATAATTTAGAACATTTTGAATGATCAAACAAAAGTCAATTTTGTCAATAAATGGTTGTTTCTTGTTTGCTTAATTAGTTAGTTAATTGTAATGCTCAGTAAGGACAAAGGTCATCGTCCAATCAAATATGAGAAGGCAAAGTCTCTTTTCAAGTTAGCATCCCTTCCTTAAGGCTTTAAAAAAGTTGCTTTTAATACAAAGAAAAGATTAAAGAGATCAGAGTTACTTTTGGAATAACTTTATGTTTATGCAAAGGAGCAACTTTGTGAACACACGCGAAGGCAGAGTAACTTTATGTTCACACCAAGGCAACACGTATAATGGGAAAGCATATCATCAACATGTAGAAGGATAAGGAGAGGATCAAGCCAAGGGAATGATCAAACTATCCCCATGGTCCATTGTGGGCCACAATGGAGAGCATGCTATAAAAGTAGGACTGTTCATCAAAATTTCTAGATCAGAAGTCAAAAGCTTGTAAGACATCGTCTACTTTGCAATTGTAGGGTATCTACGAGTCTGAAATGTTAGTGGACCATAATTTTTATATCCATTCTCCTTGCCTAATTGAGACGTTTTCTCAATTTAAAATGCAACTGTTGCGCCCTCCGGAGGAATCCTAAGAACACGTCGATCGCCAAGATCAGCGTAACGGTCGAGCCAATCGCGAACCAATTAGCATGAACACAAATCAAAGAGAAAGCGATAATAAATAATTTAATAAAATTTGACAACTTGCCTACGTCCTCGGAGCAGAAGGAAGCAGATTTTATTCAACCAACAGACTTACAAAGGTTACCAAGTGATCCGAAAATCCAACTAAAGAAACTACCCATTAGGCCGTAGAAATCTCACAAACAAAATAATCTTAAAACTCCCAATACAATTGTCAAGAAATCGGTACAATTTGGGAGCAGAAATCCTTCTTATATAGCCGTAGGAACAAATAATAGAAGAAAATCCAAATTCGGATCGAAATTCGATTCAAAACGGAAACCTGAAACCAACCCAAACTGCCAGAACCTTACTTGCAGTCGACCGGGCGGTCGACCGGCTCCATGTAGCGGTCGATCGCTAATCCAACTAGCCTTTGCAGAACTCTCGGGTCGACCGACGATTGCAATCTTCATCTTTCAGTGCTTCTGGCCGATCGACCGAGCGATCACCATTGTTTTCTTCTTTTCCATGCGTGCATACCCTGTGCACATGCAGTCGACTACGTGGTCCACCGCCCTTCTTGTGAGCTATTTCCAATGAGTTTTAAAAAAACTCTACCAAGCTTTTCTTCTGATCTTCTCCACCACAATTCTCCTCTGAGCTGAACATCACGAATTGCCAACTTCAGCTCAGCAATTGGCTACGCTGTTAAGGTTACTCAAGAGATCAAGTCACACGTAATTCATCCAAACGAGCTCAAAAAGCTCAACCATCAACTGAAATCAAATCTGTAGCAACGAGCTCAACTGGTTGAGTCATATGAATATCATCATCACGATCGTCATGGAGACAACAGTCTTGAACTTAAAATGATCTAGCTCATCGACTTGAGATTCACACTTTTTCACAACTTACTTTTATGGATTCTTTTTGGTTCTTTTCGTTGCAATCAAATCAGCCTGTTCAGCATTCAAAACAGCAACACGATCTCCGCCCGATGTCACATTCGGTGAGATCTCAACTGATACTGAACCAACTAGGGATGGTGGAATAGCATCAACCTCCTCTCACTGTGATACATCTTTGGTCTTCATCTTCTCCACTTGCTGAGAGATGGTAGACTTCAAAAATGAAGCCGCATCAAATGTGACATACTTGCTCAAGACAATCTTCTTGTTTCGAAGTCCCGTAGCTTGTAGAATTTCAAATTTTTTTACTCCTAGAAACACACTTTTTTGCTCGCAGATTCAACTTGTTATCTTTGACACTAAAGTAGGCTAGACATTCAAAATCCAAAGCAGCCTTAAGCAGCTTCACCCAACCAAATATCTAATGGAGTTTTACCTCCTATCGCAATTGTTGACAACCTATTCATGAGATGACTAGTATATTTCAAAACCTGAGCCGAAATGACTTGTATAATTATGCATTAGACAACAAACATCGAACCTTCTCCAGTAAGGAACAATTCATCTCTTTAGCCATCCCATGTTTTTCAATTGTGAAGTGAATACCAATACCATTGTTTTGACAAATCACAGAAATCGATCATTGTACTCTCCAACATGATCAAATTAGAGCACCTTGATTTCTTAGCGGTCTGTTTCTCCATTAACTTCCACTTAACGAATGAAATTAGGACTTCAAACCTTTGTCTCACAGGGTATACCCAATAACCAGCAGAAAAATCATCAACAAAAGAGACAGTACCGATGACCTCCAAGCATTGCAGTCTTTGTAGGAACTTAAACATCAATGTGAACACAATCAAGAAGATCTTCTGGGTGGTGAATAACAATGCCAACTTTCACCTTCGTCGTCTTGTCCAGAACACAACATTAACCAAATTTCAAGTTGCAGGTCAATGCACTTTCTAATAATCTTTACTTCGTCAAAGCTTGCAAAGAATCCAAACCATCATATCCGAGCCTCATCTGCCATAACTGGTAGAGTCACTATACAAACATTATGAAGGTACCAAATTTTCAGTAACTGCACTCCCTTCAAGTAGTTAAAGTTGTTGCGTCGAATGCCCTTCAGAATAACCAATGAGCCATTAGACATTCTTGAGAACGCTTTTCCAAGAGTCCCTCTCAGGCCCTGCGCTTCCAAAGCTATAACTGAGATAAGGTTCTTCAACTGAAGAACGTATCTTACATATTTTAACTTTCCTACCATCCCATCAGACAACTTGATACGAACTGTACCTATCTCTTTAATCTGGCATGTGTGTCCATCTCTGAATGACACAAGCCTCTATCTAGTTTTTCAAAACTAGCAAACTACTCCCGTTTGGGACAAACGTAATAGGTAGCACCTGTATCCAAAATTCACTCAGATTCATCTTAATAGCAAATTGTAGGAGTAATAGAGAGAACACTGAAGAGTCAGAATCAGTGCCATCATCCGCCCGTGCGATATTTGTCTCTGATTTTAGTCCCTTCTCCTTCTTGAGCCTTGGACAATTAATCTTTTGATGTACTTTCTTACAAAAGCACACAGATTTTTTTCAATTTGTAATTACTAGTCTTTGACTTACTAACATCTTTCTTACCCTTTCGATGATAGAAACCCAATCCACTTGTAGTTAAAGCCTCTGTTGTTGTGCTATTAGAAGAAGACGTCGTGATTCATAAGAGCAGCTGACACATCATTGTAGCTAAGTGAAACCTTACCATTGATCATAGAACAAAAGTCTCATACTCTTCATTCAGAAGAGAACTTAAAAGAATCAACGCCTTGTCTTCATCCTTAATCACCTAATACACGTTAGTTAGGTCTGCAAGAAACTTCGTATAGTTATTCATGTGCTGATCAATGGAGATTTCTTTTTTTTAACTGAAAGCGATAAAGCCTCCTCTTCAGATGCAATCGATTCTTGATGCTCTTCATCAAATACTTTCAAGGGTCTCCCAAATCTTTCTTGCGGAAGTCTAATTCATCACATGATACTTATGTCATGTCTAAAAAAAAACCTAATGACACTACATGTCGTCCGATTCATGTTGTTCGAATCCTTCTCTGAAGTCTCCACTGGTTTCTCTTGCAAAAGCAGCGTGTCTTTCAAATTCTACATGTTCAACGTATTTATCTCTTTCCGTCTCCACATATCAAAGTTGTTCGTCCCATCAAACTTCATCACATTAATCTTCGACTGGTCGATGTTCACGGTCTTCACCATGAATTGATTAACCTCGGTTATATCCTCCAGCAGGCACCAAATAATATATGAAAATCAACAAAAATAGATCCAAATAGATAAAGATTGAAATTTTACCTCAAAGTGAAACTCTAGATGAATTTTCAAACAATGTACACCCAAATCCATCCCAACGAATAATCTAACATTGTTCTGAGATCGACACACAATCCCACGAACAGATCAACGCCGCCCCGAGGTCGACACATGATTTTCGCCGAATAGACTACGATGCTCTTGGGATCGACACACAATCCCTAGCCGAACGTGGGATGCTCTGATATCACTTGTTGCGCCCTCCGGAGGAATCCCAACAACACTCCAATCACCCAGATCAGCGTAACAACGTTGAGTCAATCACGAATCAATTAGCAAACACAAATACAAAGAGAAAGCGAGAACAAAAAATTTAACAAGGTTCGGTAACTTGCCAACGTCCTCGGGGCAGAAGGGAGAAAATTTTATTCAACCAACAGAGTTACGAGGGCTATAAAGTGATCCGAAGATCCAATTAGAGAAACTACACGGTATGCATTAGAAATCTCATAAACAAACCGTAGAATTCCCAATATAATTGTCAAGCAATCATTATAATTTGGGATGCAGAGACTCTCCTTCTATAGCCAGAGGAACAATCAATAGAAGAAAATTCAAATTTGGATCGAAATCTGATTCAACAAAAAAAACCTGAAACCAACTCAAACTGCCAGAACACATCTTGCGGTCGACCGGGCAGTCAATCGACTCCATGTAGCAGTCGACCGTTGGTCAACCATAACCCAACTGGCCTGTGCAGAGCTCTCGGGTCAGTCAATCGGGCGATTGACCGATTGCAATCTTCATATTTCAGTGCTTCTGGCCGGTTGACTGGGCAGTCAATTGTTGTTTCCTTCTTTTTCAAATGTACACGCCCTGTGCACATGCGGTCTTCTGAGCTATTTTTAAAACTTTACCAAGCTTTTTCCTCTGATCTTCTCCCCAACGGAAAAGTTTGATTTTGTTTGTCGCTCTTGTTTAATTGGATGATTTAGTAATTAGGTGACTGTTGGAGAGGGGAAAAAAATCAATGTAATAAAAGAGAATTGTTTTATTGAGATTTGGTTGCACTATGAACATAGTAGATCTAAGAAGATGACTTTAGATTCTTTCCATGAATACAAGTCAACACTTAATTTGGTGTCCAATGGTTATTGAGTTATACAACATCAAAAAGCCTTTCGTGGTGATTGTACGTCAAGTTTGGGATTATACATATCGTACACAATTCTTGTAGTTCTCGTAGTAGAAGATAGAGATCAATTAGATGAAAATAACCCCATCAAAAGTACCAAACAATAATAACGTAACTTGATAGGGACATGAAGTACAATGACCAAATGGTATGATAGGGTGATCGTAGAAATTAATGGGAGATATTTGGTAGATGGATGCATAGTTATCAATAGAAAGGAACAAATTTTTGGTCGGGTTTAGGAGTTGTAGAATGGAGTTGTAGAATGATTGTAAGTTTGCAATCCATACATTTATTTGGTGGTATAATGGCTTCTCGCTGTCTTTCTCCCCTTACAGTTGATTGTAATTTTGCAATTTAGCAACACATGTCTCAGTGTATTAAAAATCAACCTAGGCGCCTGCATAAGTGTTGGCAGCCCCTGGGCCACTTCGCTTGGGTCTTGGCTGCCTCTCTGGGTTCCCAGGTTTGACTAGGCAGATTGGGTCTGCTTAGGCTGCCTGCTTTACGTCTAGGCTGGCCGCTTTCCCCGCTTCAATGCAGGTCTAACTAGCTTTGCTTTAAATATGATTCAATCATACAGAGATGCCCTAGCATCCACCCAAGAGCTGATTTTGTACCTACTGCACTCCTCGTAGCAGGTGTTCAGCAACTCTTCCGACTTCTCTAACATTGGTAATCAAGGATAGAACATTGCTGAAGACCTCTAGCTGGCGAATAGATAGAGGTAGAAATTTAAAAAAAAATTACTATTTTACAATTTTACATATTTCAATTCTATGAACTAGCTTCTTCTCCTCTTCTTTTCCTTCTTCCTAATGCTATACTGCTTTCTTCTTCTTTCTCGCTTCTCTTCTTAATCTTCTTTTTCTACTGTCATTGCCTCTTCTTTCTTCCTTCTTCTTTTCATCTTTTGTTAACTACTACTTGGCTCCTCTTCTTTTGTTGTTGCTGATGTTGTTGCTGATGTTGGGTGTTGTTACTCCTTATCTTCTATTCTCTCAGTTCTCTCCTCTTCTCTTCTTATTACAACATGTTAAAGTTATTGTTGCAGTAGTAAAAGGAAGTGGATGTTTTGATTCATTGGCACTTCAGCTGCAACTTCATCTACCGCCAGCAAAATAAACCATAATTAAGTAGCTATGTAAGGTCAAATATACTATAGATAATAAAGTATTAGTTGATACTTGATTTTAACTTAATAAATTGGACATGAAACTAATTTTAAGCTAATAAAAAAATTGTAAGTCTTATGGAATTAAGGCATGAAAATTTAGTACCTTTTCATGATTTTCTTAATGTTTTTAATATGTAATACACCTAAATAAAAATTAAAAATTAAAAAAAATAGGAAAATGCCTAAGGTCTGCCTAGGCTCTAGGCGCTAGTCCCTAGCTCTGGCGCATAGCACAGCTTATCACTTTCTTAAAAATTGATCCGACTTTAGGAGTGCTTAATGAGAAAGAGTAACAGTTTGTAAACCATTAGTGTTCTACTTTTTATGCCCCAAGAAATGTTGGTTTCTGCTTAACAGGAATCAATCTGACAACTAATCAAGATCACTGAGATATCAACAATCTAATTGGCCAGGTCGGCAAATATCAGGTGGGAGGTTTTCCGTTCAATAGAACGTTCCTTAATTTAAGAACCACCTTTCAATTTCCTTCCTTGGTTAAACACCAATTAGACTGAATCTAAATCAGTCTTGATATACTGTAAAGTATATCCCCTGTATAAAGGACTTAATCCACTTATACAGTATTTGGAGTGAGGTACGCTTAGAGCGAATCTCCTTAAGACATCCCCGCACCGGTGCTAACGGGATAATGGACGCTGGTCTCCCAAGATACAACACTCCTTCACGGTATTTGGATAGCACTACTAAATCACCGTACGGTCGACCGTAGTCAACCAGTACCTTCACAGGATCGTTGAAGCAGCGTTACAAGGGCAAATTTCGGAGGTACAAGGATAAATTTCGGATGAATATTTGCCTTTATTTTGGAGTAGCACCTACTGTTGAGGACGAAGGAATGTTGAAGAATATTTTTCTTCAGAAGTACCAGATTCAGACAACAATTCTATAACAGAATCTGTTGAATTTTCTGATTCCTCTTTCAGAACAAATTTCGCAGAATCTTCTTTGGAAGTCGCTTTCCTACTTCACGCTGGAAGCCCAGTTCAGAACTCCGAATTTCACTTCAGGCAGATCAGAACTCAAAGAGAGAGATTTCGCTGTTGGTGTGTCTGAGAAAGGGAAATCGGAGCGCTATTTATAGCGCTCCGGGAGGGGCTTTCTCGTCCGCCAGATTTCAACAGTTGCGACGGTTCGGACAGAACCGTCGCAACCGTTCGGTCCAACCGCCCAACTGTCCAAACCGCACAACGGTCCAACCGCCCAGACGGTTTTCAGACATCCGTTGGCGGGCGGAGCGGGTCTGGTTCGGGTAGCAGAGCAACCCATACCCGCGAGACCGGATTCAAAAAGAACCAGGCCGCCGCCGCTGCCAGCGGCGGCGCGTGCGCGCGCATGCCTGCATGTGCGGGCATAGTTCCCTCCTTTTCGCGCGCGAAAACTCCAAGTACCCAAAGGGCACGCCCTTTGTTCTCAACTTTCTCTATTTATACACCATAAACTTTCATCCCATGGCCAATGTGGGACTAAATGCTTTTAGCTAACTTTAGTCTCATTTGGTTTTGAATTAGGCAATCTTTAGACTTGAATATCTCATTCATTCGAAGTCAGAATTGAACATGTGAATATACCACGTTCATCCCTAATGGAAGGAGAACACACTCCAACTATCATCCAATTGATTCGATCAACGGATCTTGCCATAATTCAGCTCAAAGATTCGCTTTTATATTCTTCAATTCCAACAAGAAATCCATTGGAGTGTTGGAAGCAATATATTTATTCGTCAAGTCTTGCATTTTTCCTTGCACCATTAAGGTTTACTAGATGAGTGTTGCAAGTATCTCCAGTAGAAAAGAAAGCTTAGGGTACAAGCCCCAAATTGAAATCTTTTGGATTACTTTGTGAGAACCTTGAGCTATTCCTTGTCTAGGTTATGTTAGAAAGATCTTATTATATGCTTAAGTTGCAAGATAAAAACCTCAGCACAAAGTTATCTTAAACATAAAATTATATCACATGAATGTAGTGCACTTCAAGAAGACGTTCCCTAGCCGCCAAAACTAAAGATAACAATTGCTCACATGAAGATGGTTTGACTAGTGTCATATAAAATTATCTAATAAGCTTTTTAAGCTTAACTGTATTTGAAGTAATGGTAAGCTAGCTAAAGCTATCATCAACAAAAGTAATATGTGCATTCTACTGTGAGTAGTCTTTAGAAATCACCTAGAGGAGAAGTGAATAGGTGATGCTAATCAAATAATGTGAAATTTAAGCAATTTAAATAATTATCTACTGCAATTAACAATTAACAATAATAAGGAAAAATAATAAACAAGAGGAAGTATAGAATGAGGAAACTCGCAAATACCAAGATGTGTTATCAACGTTCGATCTGTAGATCTACGTCCCCGTCTCCAATTCCTGTGGAGAAAAGCCACTATCACCGATTTATGAAATCGAACTAACACTTATAAGCATCGATCCCTCTAGATCTACTTAGAGCAGTAACTCCTACAATTATCTCTCACTAGAGGTTCACTAGAATAAAAGTAAACAAGACTTCTAACAATTTTGTAGAATTTCTCTCAAAGATTAGATTAAGAATGGCTCTGAAAACATGTTAAAACATTTATAAAGGCTTAATTTTGATAGCAACTAAACATTAAAACATTGCTAAAAATCAACAGGGAAATATGTCAAAAGCTGTCAGGTAACAGTAACAAACAACTATATTTTTTTAATATCTGAATGTCATTTTCAAAAGCTATATAAGGCCTGTTGAAAGTTATTTTTGAAGTATCCAATTTTCAAAGAGAAAACTGTAAAAACTGAGTCAGTCAGTTCTGCAACAAAACATTGTGAAAAATGCTTAAAATGCTTTTTGTGAGCTGTCAAAAATGATTTTCAATAAATTAAGAAAAAAGAAGAGAAAACTATCAAAAATGAGTCAGTTTTTGCAACTAACTCACTTCTTTGCAACATGATGTCGAAAACGTGCACAAGAGCTATCGAAAGTTTCAGCTCAAAATCAGTTCTATGCACACTAAGTATCTAATTTCGAAAGTCCTGTATAGGGCTATTGAAAATCATATACTTTTTAAGATTCTTCTAAAACTTTATTTAAACTAATTTTAACTTATAAATTATAAAAAATAAGTTTCTTTAAGATTTTTAATCACTAATATGTATGGAATAATTCCAAAACATATTTCAAACTTTTTTGATATTTATTTACTATAATCAACTTTTGGTAAAAATTTTCTCTTGAGAACCAATACTTCAAATTCATTTTATAATTAAATATATATTTCCAAAAACCCATCAAATCGCCAAGGTAAATGTGCGTGTTCATATAAAATTTGAGCTTTCAAATTCTATAATTCAAAACTTTAACAAAATTCTTACTACAAACATAAATTCAATTCAATAATATGAATTCTTTTTGTTGAGCTCTTCATCTGAATTTGACTTGAGGTTCAATCTTCAAATTGAGATGTTTCATGATACATTTGTTAAAGTTGAACTCTAAAAAATGATCTTGAATAACATGTAGACTTTGTAAATACTCCAAGGTCATTAGTTCTTTAACTATATGAGTTATGAATCATCAAAACACAAGTGATTGTACCCCTAGTCTTCTTGGGACAACAGTCTTATGCATGATGCCTCAAATTTAACCTATAATTACTAATCTTCCAGTGTTCAATTTTGACACCTTCATGACTCGTCATATGCTCTAGTTGAGTAATGACTTATCTTGTGAGCATTGGTAATACACATGAAGTTTCGACCTCCCATATCTCTAGCATTTCTTGAAATTTCTCACTTATACAACTCGAGAACATTTACTTGTTCATTCATTTACTTAACACTTGATAGCATAATGTTCACATTATCCAAATTATGCTTGACTTGTGTAGTGGATAAAACTCCGCTATAAGCAATTGGACGCCCCCGATTGAACCTGTCAGAGCACACAAAGAAAAAAGATGCCTTTAAGGTTAGGACCACCAGTGGAGTGCTGGCCTAAGACTCGTGAGAATCAATAGTTGGTAATAAGAGAATCGACACAGAGAAACTGCCGATGTGGTGGTGGTGGACTAGCAGAGAGAAATTGCTAGCTTGATGTGATATGTGCTCGAGGATCAGGAAAGTGACCTCGTTGGAGAAGGAGGTGTATTTATATTTGACAGAAGTGGTGAAGTGAATGTGAATAGATGCAGATCTTTAATTTTTGATTTGAATTTGCTTGTCCTTGTAACTACCGAGATCATATTCAGGTTGTTAGGATTGGCGTGCTGGAGGTTACCGATTGTTATTTCTAACTGCTCTGCTTAGTTGTAAGCTGGTTTTGGACGAGGAGGATAGAGTAGTGTAACAAATTTCGCGATTTGAAGTTCCCTTGATCCATCTGTGGTGATGGATAAAGGAGCCTACGTGGTAGGGCATTGGGTCTGAGTCGAGTCGGCTCTGGGCGGTTCTATGACTTCATACTCGGGGCGAGAGATGTCTTCGAAAAGGGAGTGACGGTGTAATTGTCGCTAGGATATTGGTGGTTCTGGAAGGGCTTCCGAATGCCTTCTCATGTTCTTTCGGAGAAGGACACGTGTTACGATCCTAATAGATGTCAAATTTTGATCACTATATATGCCTCTTCTTCTTTCGCTCTTCCCGGAGCATGCTGATGGGAAGTGGGAAGCAGAGTCTATTGGATGAGGTTTTTTATCTTCATCTTTGGTGTCTCGCACAGATAATCACTCGAAATATCTCTGTGTATTCATTGCGGATCTTCAGGATTGACGGGGAGTCCATGCCTGACTGTCAGCTGCCATCTAGTCGCGTCAGGAGTCGATTCAAATTCTTGCGCCATTATGACCTCTAGTTTGATTTCCAACATCATAATGGCTCAGTGGTGATGGTTGGTTTCTTATCCCTTTAATTGGTCGATCTTTTCGGGTTATAGGCTAACTATTCAAGAGTTTGTGTGTTTCAAGACTCACATTGATGACGATGATCATTCACCCGCCTATAAATTAGAGATCTTGGAGAAAGGAGATCATCTTCAACTTCTTTAAGTTTTTTTGAAATTCACCAAAAACTCCAACTTCATTGTAGTTACTTTCCTGAATGGTTTGCCATGCTTTCTTCCTTTTATTTCATCAGATGAGGAAAGAAAAAGAGGGGGCAGGATGAAAATGATGGGCAGGCTCTTGTTCTCTGGAAGTTTGGTTGGTGCGTCACATTAGTAACTGTGAAGGACCTGTTGTGGCAGATTAGTTACCGTGTCCATCGAGGGGGGACATGTAGGATTCTTGCTTTAACTCGATCGGGCAATCTGATTTCCAATTCACTCAATCTTGGGCGGGCAAGCTTCAACCTTGAGGCTTGGACCCTCTTTTCTTATGGTGTACATGAGGAAGAAGGAGAAAGAGCTCATCAGCTGGATGCGCCGATGAATCCCTCTTTCCAGAGTTCGGAGTTCTCCACAGAACATCTCGGAGGGAATGTGATACCATCACCTTCTTAAGTATCTTGCAGGTTTCAGTCTGGTCAAACGCCACTGCTTCACTCTCGAAGGGCTTCCTGAGAGTTTGTCTCATTCTTCTTGCAAACGCAAGGAGAAATGGTGGCGTCAATAAAGAGGTATGATGTCTTCCGGCAGATGTTCCACGATAAGCATTTTTTTCAAAAATGTAAACAGAGAGAAGGATCGGAGCGCATGGATTCAAATCTTATGTATATCTTTTTTAAAAATGTAAACACAGAGATGTAAAAGAATTTTTTGTATTACACTCGTTAAATGTAACACCATATATATAATGGAATATTTTTGAAATGAAAATGGTTATGTTTGGATTTTGCCTGGTTGCATTTACCATAAGGCTTTTGGATCTGATATGATCATACTTCTTCGAAGTGTTGATCTGTATTTTCAGTGTGGTTGGTCGAAAACAGAGTGTCTTGGTGTGTTTGCGTTGTTTTCTAGTGGGGGTGATCCCATCAGCGGTACCTGCAAACTTTGGACACCTGAGGGGGAGATTCCCAGCAAGAAAGTGGGTCCACAGTCATCTCCAAGTAGGGGTAGTCTCATCAATGGAGCAATGAACTTGGCAGGACTCTGAGTGGAGGACAATCCCAACATCAGAGTGGTCCCGCAGTCGTCTTCGAGCAGGGGTAATCCCATCAGCGGAGCGATAAACTTTGGACTCTGAGTGAGGGACAATCCCAGCAGTGAAGTGGGCTCACAATCATCTTTGAGCGGGGGTAATCCTATGAGCGGAGCGACGAACTTGACAGGACTCTGAGTGAGGAACAATCCAATCAGTAGAACCACAGAGTGGTTATGAAGTCATCTCCGAGGGGGTAATCCCACCAGCGGAGCGACGAACTCTGGACTCTGAGCGGGGATAATTCCAACAACGGAATGGATCCGCAACTGTCTCCAAGTGGGGGTAATCCAATCAGCGAAGCAGTAAATTTGGCAGGACTCTGAGTGGGGAACAATCCCATCAGCAGAATGGGTCCGTAGTCATCTCTCAGTGCGGGTAATCCCATCAGTAGAGCGGTAAACTCTGGACTCCGAGTGGGGGGACAATCCTAGCAGCGGAGTGGCACTAGCAGAGAGAAATTGTTAGCGGTTCATCTGCCCGGGTTATATGATAGGAGCCCGTAGGCTGATGTTTACATTGTCTCTAAGTGGGGGTAATCCTAACGATGAAACTTGCAAACATTAGAGGCTCTGAGGAAAAAAATTCCTGCAGCAGAGTAGGGACTCCTTGTGGGGGACAATCCAATAATGGAGGGTTTTGACTGCTTATAGGCTAATCGAGAGTGGCAGTTGCTCGCGTTGTTGTCTCCAAGTGGGGGAGATCCTATCAATGGAGCGTGTAAGTATTGGAATGCGGGTGAGGTAAATTCCAGCAGTAAAGTTGGGTTCGCAGTCGTCTCCAAGTGGGGGTAATCCCATTAGATGAGCGGCGAAATTGCGGGACTCTGAGAGGGGGTAATTCTAGCAGCAGAGTGAACTGAAGCAGTTAAGAGCAAAATGTAATTTTATTTGATGATTAAAATAAAAATACATAGAATTTAACTAAAATACAGGAGGTGTTATTGGTTGAGGTGCTCCGCCCCTGTCTTCATTAGAGGGATTAGATCATTCAATCACCTTGTACTAGGTGATTGGGTAGGAGGCAGAGTGCTTAAATGAGCTGCATTGGAAGCCGCCCCGGAGTTAAGGACGTATTCTTTGAGGAAGCCTTTACGGACAAGCTCTTCGAGGTATTTCTGGAAGCTTCTGCAGTGGAGTCCATTGTTCCTTACTGTTGTGGTAAGAACAATATTCTCTCGCTCTGGGTGTTGTGAAAATTTCTTATTTTCAAGAGGAGGTGATGATCAAAAAGATCCAATAAGTTGGAGGAGAACTTGAAAAAGAAGCAGATAAAAAACAGTATAGAAGTCAACAGGCCTGTTGACCACACACGAACAGAGAAGAAACAGATGCTATATCTGTCGACAGGAAGTAGGCACTGTTGACAGACTAGCACACCTGTCAACAAGCCTGGCGACAACCAGAGGCCCAGAATCGAACTCAGGTTTTCTTTTCGGGCGCATTCAAGCTTTTTTCTGGTAGACTTTGAATAGAATTCAAATTATATTCATTGAAGGATTTATTTCTAAAGTTGAAGGGTCCAGAAGTGATTTAGATCAAGAAAAACAATTCCTACAAGGATTGGTGAAGTTCTTCAAGCATCTGATGATCAAGATCATCTTATAAATCGAATAGGATTTGCATTGTAAAACTCTAAAAATAAAAGTTGTAACCTAGTATATTGTAACACAAGAAAAATATAGTGCCACTGTTCCGCTACATCATCATAGTCTTGGGCGCACAAGAGTTGGTATCATAGCCCAATTTTGTGTGATCTAAACGATTGGTATCAAATGAGAATTGTGTGAGATGTTAGACTTGAAATTTCTGTGATAAGGCAATATGTCAAAGATTGGAATTTCTGCGAGCAAATTCGATGTTGAGAAATTCAATGGTAAAGAAAACTTTAGTCTATGAAAAAAGAGGGTGTGGGTGTTGGAGCAACAAGGTCTTCACAAAAGCCTGCAGGGAATCTGTAAAACCTGCGGGCATGTCAGATAAGGATTGAGAGGAGTTAGATCTCAAATTTACAAGACAATCCAATTTTGTCTAGTAGAGGTCATGTACAATGTGATGAATGAAGAAATGGCTATGGGTTTGTGGTTAAGGTTAGAAATATTGTAAATGACAAAGAGTCTCTCCAATAAGTTGTACTTGAAGAAACAATTATATGAGCTACATATGAAAGAAGGGATAACGGTGTTGGAGGATTTGAACTTACTCAACAAGATCATCAGCGAGTTACTGACTGTTGATGTGAAGATCGATGAGGAAAGCTAGGCGTTAATACTTCTTAATTCGCTTCCAGTGTCACGATCATATCTTAACCACCATACTCTACAGAAAAGAGACATCTTGGAGGAGGTTACGACAACTCTATTATTAAATGTATCAGGAAAAGGTTAAATCAAGATGAGCATGAAGGTTTTAGTTAGGTGGTCATAGAAAGGAAAGGAAGAGGAGGAAAGAGAAGTTATAATTCGTCGAAGGCATGTCATTTTTGTCAACTGGAAGGTCATTAAAAGAAAGACTACAAGCATCAACAAAAGTGATTGAAGAAGAAAGGACAAACTGAGCAAGCAGATATAGTAGAGGGTGTATTAGAGACCTATGTGTTAATGACTTTTATAGAAAACACTTCTACGGATTAAGATTAGATATTAGATTCTGATAGTACGGTACATGTATGTTCCTAGAAGGAGATGTTCAACTCTTTGGTAGCAAAGGAGGAAGAGACTGTCAAAATAGCGAGTGGCTCGGCTTGCGAAGTCATCGGCACTGGGACAGTCAATGTTACAAGTAGAGATGGGACGGTGCGTGCTCTGGAGGCGGTCTAGTATGTCCTAGAGGCACGGTACAATTTAATATCCATTGAGGCACTCAACTCAGAGGGATACCATATCCAAGTGCAACAATGAGTCATCACGGTTAGCGAAGGAGACAAGATAATCCTAGAAGGAGAGAAGTATGTAAGGATATATAAGATGAAGAAAGGAAGCTTAGTTTAAGATGGAGTTTCAATAACAAGCTTGGAAGGGAGCTCATCGCGAGGTAGAGCTTCAAGAAAGAATGCGACGGGACGTGAACTGAGTCAAAGTGTTGCAGGAAAAGAGAAAGGACGCATTTGGGCAAAGCCCAAGATGGCCAAGGCATGACAGTGAATCAGCCAAAGTTCTCAGGGGGAGAAGGCAAGAATAGAAGGCTTCACGGTATGGTTACAATCCAGGAAAAAATCAAGAAAAGGTTCAAAAATTTTTAATGTATTTTGCTAAAGGCTTGAAAAGCAAGTCAATATTGAGATTGTTGTGAAATTGCCTTATTTACAAGAAGAGATAATCAAAGAAGATCCAATCAAGTTAAAGAAGAACTTGAAAAAGAAGCTGATAAAAAAAATAGTGTTGCAGTTGACATGAATGTAGACCACACACAATAGGTGGTCGACATGCTGTCGACCACACAAAATAGAGAAGAACAAAGGCTTGACCGGCAGAAGGCACTGTCGACACACTGGCACACTTGTCGACAGCTAAAGACCTAGAATCAGATTCAGGTTTCTCGGCTTTTCAGGCACATTCAGGTTTTCTTTCTGGTTGACTCTGAATAGAACTCAAATTCTATTCATTAAAAGATTTGTTTCTAAAGATTGAAGGGTCTAAAATTATTCTAGATCAAGAAAATCAATTCTTATAAGGATTGATCTGTTCTTCAAGTATCCGACGATCAAGATCATCTCATAGTTCGAATATAGTTTGTATTATAAAACTCTATAAATAAAGGTTATAACATAGTACTACAAAACTCTATAAATAAAACTCTATAAATAAAAGTTATAACATAGTACTAAAAACTCTATAAATAAAACTCTATAAATAAAGGTTATACATAGTATATTGTTTAGTTTGTATTATAAAATTCTATAAATAAAGGTCGTAACATATTACATTGTAACACAAAAATATAGAAAGCCAATGCAAAGAAAGAGGTAGGTGATGGTGCAAAGAGGGAAGAAAATCTTGAGGAATTCAAAGGAAAAGTGAATACTCTTGTGGGAATCAAGATATATTGTACCAAGTTTATTAATAAAA
>JAVJIF010020103.1:0-11784 GCA_038442645.1 Agave tequilana | reverse complement strand
GGTAAAATATCAGAGAGAGTGAAGGACACGGGGATATAATTGAATAGCATATTGT
The DNA here is from genome assembly GCA_038442645.1 of Agave tequilana. NCBI lineage: Eukaryota > Viridiplantae > Streptophyta > Magnoliopsida > Asparagales > Asparagaceae > Agave > Agave tequilana. The sequence continues at coordinate 11,729 of JAVJIF010020103.1, read as the reverse complement.
ATATTGAATTATGAATTATAATGAATAGCATAACTAAAAAATTATGAATTATGATTGAATTATGAATTATTGTAGACTGAATTATGAATCTGTGTAAATTGAATAACATGACTAAAAATTATGAATTATAATGAAATATGCGGATCAAATTGTTGTTTGTGTACATGAAATTATGAATTATAAGTTTATAACTTGTGAATGTGAAAAATTATTCTGATACTTGCTAAAAATTGTTGTGAGACTTACTAAATGTGTTATATATTATTTTGATACTTTTTTAGATTTTTTAAAATTATTTTTCTATTTATAAAAATTCTTTAATATAGTATATATATTTATTTTTATTAAATAAATATTAAATCGCATAACCTACGTTATGCGTTACGTTATAACCTATGTTAACATAACAGAAGAAAAACGTTATCCTTACGTTATCGTTATTTTAAACATTGATCCATTTATAGATGTATATCCCTTATCCCATATCTAGAATTTATCCATTCACAGAATTTCTTGTTATCATATATCTTATTGTTTTGCCGCATATACACCCCTGCTTTACAGATTTTGATCCATACCTTTCAAAAGATAATTATCATAGAATTTACAAGTTCGTGGGAGCTATTATGGTCGTGGTTACCATTAGATTCCATATGACATACCTACACCACCTGCCTTTGGTGTCTTCTAAGATCATTATCAAAAATTTCATAAGCTCATGGAATGCTGAGTGATTTCCTAAACCTCACTATACAAGAGTATTAAAATAATGGTTAGTTTTATAGCCACTCATTCACTCATTTCTTACCTATTCTAATTATTTCTTTCAGAACAATTTTTTTGATCATTTGTTTATGTATCCAAAATATTGATGAACCACCATAGAGAAAATCTAGCATTTCCTAATCATGAATTTTAGGTCATTTCCAATGCTGAAACTGGTAGCTTGGACAACCAACTATCTATCTATAAGTTAGAATGCTATTGGCTGCTTCACCTATCTATTTCTATGACGAATAGCCGACTTGGAGATTCAAAGAGGAGAACCTTCATCTCTATGTGGGTGTCAATGCTTCATTCATTTATTCGCTGAACCATCAGGGATAACCATTACATTAGTATTGAGACCAATCACCACACAACCTCTATCAATCATATGACATTACACACTCAATGCGATATGGTCAACACAAACCTACATCCTACATTTGTTGCAACCAATACAATCACAACTTCACTTGCACACCAATGAAGGAAACATTCTCCCCCTAAGCAATACATTGAATACCCATCATTTACCTAGTATATTCTCTATAGCATAAGCATAACCTAATAATATTAAGCCAACAATTCCTTTTTTTTATTTGTAAGCAGTCATGTTGATAAATTAAACCAAACACAATTCAAGAACAAACCAAATTAAATCCAATTCAATACGCATTGCATGCAATAACTTAAATGAAATAATTTAAACAAAACAATGAATTCAACCAAATCAAGGGTATCTTTAGAGAGCCACCAAGAACCCCCAGCACTTCACCACAATATGGAGAGCATAGAGGTCATGAACATGAAGAAAGAATTCAGCCAGATCTAGGGAGAGAGCAAACTACATTCAGAAAGCCATTGGTAATCCCCATAGGGTCCGAAAGAACAAGGGTAATGAGCATGGATGTCACACCCTGCTACTACATGTTCGGTACACCCATTTACACGTCATAAAATTTTGGAACTTATTGAGGGATCAAAGAACCATCGGATAGTATAAAATATCTGATTTTTAACATGTCACTTTAATGGAAAAACTGATGCTTGAATAACAGTGTTAATGATTCATTATCATCTATTGCTACATTTAGTCGGCTTCTTTATTGTTAAATGTATTAGGAGTCTTCAAAGTGATTATTGACTTATATATTATGATTTGTGATATCAGCTTTTTGTGCTTTAACCCTGTTGTTTGTGTTCAATATTTAAACTATAAACTTCTCTACACCACCTACAGGTGGAACGAGTCAAGCAACTGATCTGAGATGGATCCACTAAAGGACAATTATGGTCCAGACAGAATGTCTATAGAATCATACATTCATATATAAACTGAAACTAAAAGTAGGGGCTAAAGTAGCTGGATGACATCAGAATAAAAGTTTAAATTCCAAAAGTCTTTCTAAACAAGATATGGTTGCTTGTGGTGGAACATTTATTGTCATGATTTCAGCCCATTTGGAGTACCCTTGCAATTTCTTGGGAAATAGGTATTTGAATGTTTGCCAGTTAGTGGAGGCTAGTTTAAAATACATTATAAAGACTAGTGTTGCGCTTTTGATGAGGAATGAGAAATATCACTTAACCATTCTAATAGGTTCTCTAGCTAAGCACATGGGTCATAACAAGCCTCCATAAAATGTTGCTGAGGACTTCGTGCCCCATGAACCTAAGCCAATGAATAATATGTCTATAATAGTGCACACCTAAACTTTAGTTTAAAAAATCCCCTTGCCATTGCAGATGGAAGATTTAGACCGACAACCTCCAACAAGGAAATGAAGTGTCATACTGATGGACCAAAGCTCATTTCGTGGGGACATTTTGAAATTGGTTCCAACATGCTTGTGATATTAACCATTAAAAATATATTTCTTGTCATCAATTTCAATTTGTGAACCTGACTCTGTTGATCTCTGTTCTCCAAGTATAACAAACGAGGCAACAACAAAATTCTAGACAATCCATAGAAATGTCCAGTGTGTATTTCAGTCTAGATTTATCTCTCGTGTGTTGCAAAAACCCATAGCAGGCTACACACTTTCCAGTACAGTCACAAGAGACAATGACAAACCAAACATAGTTCAAGGACAAAAAGAAGATCAAATCAACACGTAATACAAGCAAGAAAAAAAGTAAAAAATAAAAAATAAAAAAACTAACACAAAACAGAGAATTCAAACAAATTTTTAAGGAGAGATGAAATCACCTTCAGTGAGCCATCCGTAACCCCCCCGTGTTACGGAGAGCATGGAGATCATCAGCGCGGAAGCGGTCACGCTGTGCATCGGGAGAAGCGATTCAACACAGAAGCTCGTCTCGACGGGGGACCTACAATTCAACAAAAAACAAATAAAGAGGATTCTTTGATTCATTTTTTGGGAGGAAAAGCAAGAAACCCTAGAATTTGCAGAACCTGAGGATGCGAGGGCCGGCGATGGGTTTTGGGAGGCGAAACGAAGAGGGAGCTGATCTGGGCTTCGAAGCAATCTTCGCAGCTGCGCTGCGGAGTGAGGAGGATCGGAGAATTGATCTTGCGGCGGTGGCGGTCATTTTTGCTAAGAGAATGGTCCTGCTCTTTCTCTGATTTCTCCGGGGATGAAGAAGAGCTGCGAGGTTTTCTGGTTCTGGTGATCATGACGGCGGAGGGGAAAACGGGTCGGATCCTTAACAGTTCCAGTTCCGGGTAGCGGTGGCAACGGGTCCCATTCGGGTCATATAAGATCCACAGGATGATCCATTAAAGGGGCTATTTGGATTCAAGGAAGTGGGCGGAAGTGAGGAAGTGGGAAATGACACTTTCCCACTTCCCTTGTCCATTCAACCACTGAAAAAGAAAAAAATGAGAAAACTCTTTTCCTTTTCTCTTTTTTCTTTTACACAACCATTTCCTCACTTTCAGAGTGCTACAGTTAATTTTGTGGTCATATAACTCTCATTTGTAATAAGTTTTCGCTAAAATTAGTTAATTTTGTGGTCATGTAAATCACATCTGTATTCTAATTACAATCTAATTTTTTTTCATAATTAATTTTTATTTTAATATTATTTTACGGTCAACTTTGTGGTCAACTTTTCTACTTTCACATTACTATTAAAATATCAAAAAACTCAATATATTTTTCACTTCTACTTCCCAACTACTAACCAAACACCGGAAAAGATACACATAAATTCACATTTTCAAAAGAAAAAAGAACTCATTGTAACCCTTGCCCTGCATGTACGTGTCACGGTATCGTCTTGTACGTCATACAAAATTGATTAGATCTTCACTTGAACAGGAAAACATCTTTACTCAAAATAAGGAGACATGAGGGCGACTCTTACTCATATCTGCTCGATCAATGAGTTGGCAGCTCGCTCATATTCAAGTGCTTGGTCGATCAGAGTTGCTCGTTAGATCTAGGAGTGAGTAGTCATGCTAATAAATAGGAAGACCTGCTTTATGGAGGAAATGCTTGAATGAAGCTTATGGTGTGTCCTTCGAAAGGAAGTTTGTTTGATATGAAAATACACAAAAGAAAAGCATCGAGCGAGACCATTCTGTTCCATTGTGAATGAAAGACATTTTATTTTCAACCAACAACACCGGTTTCAGTTTCAGATATTATTTTCTAATATTTTAGATTTTCAGATTTTCTGGATTATTTTGAAAAATCACTGAATTCGGTTTCGATCGATACCAATAATCGACTCCATGATTTTTAATTGACAAACAGAGTTAAATTTCAAGAATCTGTGTTTTTAACTTGTTCTTCAAAATTATATTTTCTACTTTAATATAGTTTTGGGGATTTTTCTGAAATAGTCAAAAATTCGGCCGAACCGGTGTCGACTTATATTGTTGATACATTCCAAGATTTTTAACTTGCAGATTAGACTAAATTTCTTAAATCTGATTTCGCATTGCTCCTCAGGGTAATATTTGCTATTTTACAGAATTATTGGGAACCGTTCTGAACTTGTCAAATTTTGCCTAATTAAAATATATTAAAAATTTTCTTTTCATTCTTTTCTTCTCCTCCAATCTTTTCTTTTCCTTCTTACCCAAGCCAGCCAACATCCACCGCCTCATCCCACCGCCATCTCTCTTTCCCTTTTCTTCTCATAAATCTCTCTCTCATTAAATCTCTCTCTCAATCTCACATTCTCTCTCTCCCCCTCTTCTCCCAAACCACCACCGACCTCACCGCCATCACCTCCGATCTCCGGCGCTCGGCGCTCTCCACCAACACCACCTCCATCAGGTCGGCCATCCTCGCAACCACCACCACCTCAATCTTCTTCCACCTTTTCCATCTCCATCATAACTCACTTCCAAAATCACCATCACCACCACCATTTCCACTTGTTTGGATACATATATTGCATAATTGTTACACATTCCTACATTATTCTATAATAAATCTATAAACTCACTTGTCTTAATGTTTAAAATCATGTATGATATGATAGAGAGAAGATAAGTACAAATCTTATCCAATTTAATCAAAAGTTCAAATAAAAGGGGATCGATTTAAATTCAAAGTTTCTAAAAGCCATCTTATATAAAGACCGGGTATATCAGATGAGATAAATACCAATCAAAATTCAAAGCAAAAATGGATTTTAAAGACCTAATTGGTTGAGCTGAGGATAAAAGGATGTGTCATCAATTTCAGAGCAGAAATTCAAAATCTCAAAGGATAAAGGGATAGAGGACACGTGGACGAACACACACACCATGATCTTGGCCCAATAGCCAGGATCTTACCGCGACGAAAGCCGCGTTTTCGGGGCTGCATATTTGAATCAGGGGGACGTTTGCTCCCCTATCTCTGTACTCTCATCTCTTATCCTGTTCTCACTATAAGTACCTGTAACCTCGAAGGCAGAGGGGCACCACTCCAGAGAGAGCTTTGATTTAGGTTTTCTTTTCTTCTTTAATGTAATTTTCTAATTTTTTTTATTAGAGAGAGTTACATGATTAAAAGAGAGGAAGAGTTATTGTAGAGTGACACTATTGTAATCTTTCTCACGAAACTTATATTGAGGGTGATAATCAATGGAGGTTTCCCACATTACTTCATCGTACTCAATCTGGCCAAGCACCGCATTCAATTTGTTTCTTTCTACTACTTCGCTTTATTTTACGCTAAGGTAAATTTTCATTATGGTTCAACAGTAGAGGTAAGTACTTTCTTTTATTTCTTTTTATTTTTGATTTTGCACCAACACTCTTTTTTATTGTTTCCTTTTCTTTTGTAAATAAAACAACAATAACACCACTATCTCTTCTTCTACCATCTCCTTTTTAACTTAACATTTTATTTTCTTTTTATAAAACTGAGAAAATAAATATTAACTAGTTTTGGTAAATAAAAGTAAGAAACTTACACAATGTTTCCATCACTGTCCCTTCCTGTAGATCACGACCCATTAGCCCGATCCTGCACGGTAGCATCGAGGACCTAGCACTTCTCTAAATACGGTATTTTCTATGCATGTCAGGAATCGATCTATAAATTTTGGCGCTGTTGTCGGGGAGGGACGATAATTTTTCTTTCCTTTTTGATTTACTTTAACGAATAATCCTTTTTCTTCTCTCTTTTGGTATACAGGGGCTAATATTAGAAAACAAAGAGTTGCAGTGAATATATTGTTACCCTGAACCTCTGCTCTAGAAAGCAGAGATCAGGGCACCACAATTTTGCCGCAGAAGCCGTTTCCGCGGCAATTGTGGAGGGACTACTAATCTGTTTTCTTACAGATTACTTGAAATTATAATTTTACCTTCCGTAGCTATTAGTTTTCAGATTTAAATCACTGTATATACTAATTTAAATCAACAGAAACTTGTTGCTTTGCAAATCTAAAAAAACGTTAGACTCTTGGTTCCTAAGGCAACTGTCTATTTCATTTTTTACATTACTGTTGAAGAATGCTGGAGCAAATGTATGTATGCATTCATATAGTTTAAGAAACATATTTTGAGTGATTCATATTGCTTGAGTGTTATCTTTTGCTTTATACTTATACACTGTATTAAAAAGATTAAGGGCATATCCTTAAACAAGATAAGGTAGGGAAGTCATTACCCTCTCTTAACCCACAAACCATCTCCTCACTCATTGACCCAGCCTAACATAAAATTGAGTAGACGTTGGCCCTAAGGACATCTCAGACTCAAATAGGGATTGTCTTAAGGGAAAAGTTGTTAGAAGTGACTCTTCCCAAATCGGTGTCGAAGGTTGGGTATTGAGGGGCGAAACCCGAAAGCTGGTTGTTTGGCATAATTAGGCCCGTTGTTTAGGCACAGATACCTCACACCAATCTTTCCCCTACCTGGCCGATTAACTTATAGTCAGGTTCTGCAATAGACCTCTTGTGGATAATCAACAGTTAGGAGTCATTTAGGTCTAAGCTCTACCCTAAGTTAGGCTAGATTTTTTTTTTCTTTTGTTTGTTAATTGTTTGTAATATCTTTGTGATATGAATTACAATTATAATTTTTTCAATGCATATAGTGATTCATACTTCATCCCAACCTCGTTCAATTCGGATATTACCAACCCGACATTACATAACTTTAACCAATTGAGTATGCCAGGTTGGTGTTATCTGAATCAATATATGCCCCAATCCCAGTATTATGAACAAGAATGGGATAATCATCATCACTTTTCACCGAGTCAGTGGGGATACAACCCCCCGAGTCTTACTATCAACAACTTTAGCAACAAACAATTTCATAAACTCCATACTAAGATCAACCTATAGAAGAAAAAATCTTCTTTAGAAAAGATTTTTGAAGCTTTCCTTGAGTCTACACGACAAGTGCAAATTTAATTGAACTTAATGCTCCCAAATAATTCCCCAATCCAAGATCCTTACTCTAACTCTAATTTTCAAGTCTAACCACAACAAAAAGAATCTATTGACTTAAATAAGAGTATGGAAGATCTGATTCAGTTCAAAAATAATGTTATCCAATCTCTCAATAGGTTAGAAACAAAAGTGAGTCATTTGGTCAATACAATTAATGATAGGAACGAGGAAACTCTACCTAACATATTTTCGACCATTCCAGATTCTCCTTGCCATATTGACGAAGAATCATGGTATCTTGGAGATTTTAACTAAGATCCAATTTCACCACAAAACTTTGAACTTGACCAATATTAACTCATTGATAAATTGGCAAGTTTTCATTTCAATGAGATTGAACTTGAAGATGAATGTGACACCAATCCCGATATTGTGATTCCGTTCCACTTTTAAATCTATGCTGACCCGGTATCCTTATCCGATTTGGACTCAATTGTAAGTCAACACTGATTCCTATCCCTATAAAGCTTGAACATGAATCACATATTTTGGATAGCCATATTCCATTGTTGAGAAATGAATGTGAACTTGAATTCTATGATTTAGACCAAACTCATGAACCAACTCCGACTCTCGAACCTAAATTGATTTGAGTTTTATTCCCGAGTCAGTATTGGTTCCCATTCCCTTCATTGTTGAGCCCAAATCTTCCATTCCTCAAAACCATATTCCATTGCTGAACCAAGGTTTAGATCAATATGACTCCGTGATGATTTCCTAAGATTGGTCACATAACTGGAAAAATTTTTATGTTAGGATCTTGCATGATCCTATTTATATTGGGGAATATAAAAATGTTAATAAAAAAGAGGTTATAAAAGGTGGGTTTTATGAAAATTCACAGTTTCTAGATTGGTCAGAAACGCTTGGCCCAATGAGACCACCACCGGAACTACCATCTTAAGGTGACAATTTTCCTCCCCTTTCTCTTTTCATGTATTATTGCATTTCATTCATACAATGAGGATAATGCATGAGTTAGGCATAGGGAGGATTTACTAACATAATAACTTTACTAATTTAAAAAAAAAAATCCTTTCTTTAAAAACTTTTTGAAAAGAAAATTAATACTTTGACTTATTTTTGTAAGAAATTAAGTTAATTTTAAGGAATAAGAGGATCATAATTAGGATTTCTTATACTTGGTTAGAATAAAATTATTTGTTTGATTTTGAGGTTAGGAAAAGATTGAAAAAGTAATTTAGTCTTGATTTTTACCTCAATGAAATATGCATACTTTATACACTTACATACTTAGGATTCTAAAACAAAGATTATTATGCCTTACAAAAAAAAATTATTATATAAAATTTTCTCTGATTAAGCTGGGTATTTGTGCCTCATAAAGCATAAGTATTCACGCCTAAAAGTGATTCATATAAATAAAAATTCTTAGTTTGTGACCTTATTTGCTCGAGTCCTAAGGGTGTTTTCTCACCGGTGCCCTAAAATCGTCCGGTTTGAGAGGCATCGACTAAGACTCATTACATAGGCGAATTAAAAAGCCTAATAGAGGTAAGGGATATTTCTGCCATAAATGAAAAAAAGAAAATATATAATAAAAATAATAAGGCATAAGAGTTAGAGTTAAAGAATCCCGAGTCAAATTCTCACGGTCACAAGATGCATATGGCTTAAGGTAAAATAATAGACTAGATAAGAAATACAATTTTAATCCTTACCTTGATTGAAAACAAGTTTTTGAATAAAGTCTAAGTTTAGAATTACTAAGTTTTGATAATCCTATGACTTATAGATTACTTGAGTTTTTACATTAATACTTCAAATATTTTTTATCTTTCAAAATGGGTTTCCAAAATACTAACACTTTATTTTTCTTTCTTTATAGATTTTGTGGGTGCAATCTACTGAAAATCCTCACGAGACAAAACTCGTCCTCTAGGGATAACCTAGAGGTTTAACGACTTGTTGTACGTACTAAGTGCAACCGTGATTCCTACGAAAGTGAGTTAGGATCGGTCAGTTTAGTTTTTCTTTCTCTTTGTTTTGCTCAGGATTAGCAAAAGTTAGGTGTGACGGTGTGTTTGGACACATATATTGCATAATTGTTACTGCATTCCTCCATTTATTCTATAATAAATCCTACAAACTCACTTGTCTTAATGTCCAAAATCATGCAGGATATGATAGAGAGAAGAAACACAAAATCTTATCCAATTTAATCCAAAAGTTCAAATCAAAGGGGATCGATTTAAATTCAGAGTTTTTAGAAGCCATTTTATCTGAAAACCGGGTATATCAGATGAGATAAATACTTATCAAAATTCAAAGCAAAAACAAATTTTGAATACCCAATTAATTGAGCTGAGGATAAAAGGATTTGTCATCAATTTCAGAATAGAAATTCAAAATCCAAGAGGATAAAGGGATAGGGGCATGTGGACAGACACACGTACCCTTGATCCTGACCCAATGGCCAGGATATTACCGCGAAAACGCGGCAAAATTCGCGTTTCTGTGGCTGGGTATTTGAATCAGGGGGAGCGTTTGCTCCCCCTATCTCTTTACTCTCATCTCTTATCCCTTTCTCCCTATAAATACCTGAAACCTCGAAGGCAGAGGGGCACCACTCTAGATAGAGCTTTAGTTTAGGTTTTTCTTTTCTTTTCAATATAATTTTTTTATTTTTTTTTGTTAGAGAGAGTCACATGATTAAAATAAAGGAAGATTATTGTAGAGTGACACTATTATAACGCTTTCTCATAAGAATTATATTGAAGGTGACAATCAATGGAGGTTTCCTACTTTTCTTCATCGTACTCAATCTGGACATGCACCACATTCAATTTGTTTCTTTCTACTACTTTGCTTTATTTTTACGCTAAGATAAATTTTCATTATGCTTCAATAGTATAGGTAAGTACTTTTCTTTTATTTCCTTTTATTTCTGATTTTTGCACCTACGCTCTTCTTTATTTGTTTCCTTTTCTTTCGTAAATAAAACAATAACAATAACACCATCTCTTCTTCTGCCATCTCCTTTTAACTTAACATTTTTATTTTCTTTTTATAAAACTGAGAAAATAAATATTAACTAGTTTTGGTAAATTAAAAGAAAGAAACTTACACAATGCTTCTATTGTTGTTCCTCCTTCTGGATCACGACCTGTTAACCCTAAGCTATACGGTAGCATCGAGGACCAAGCACTCTCTAAATACGGTATTTTTCTGTGCAGGTTTGGATTGATCACCACTACTACTCTCACACATCACCATCACCGATCATCATAGCCTCCTTCTCCTCCACCAAAATCACCACCCTCACTTCCATCTCCTCCAATTTTCCATTTTTTTTTTCAATCATCATCTCCACCTCTTTCCCTCTCTCTTTTTATCTCCCCGCCGGTGGCTAAAGCGTCGTTGACTGCCGCCGCAGGTCCTCACCACGCGCGCCAGCGGCTGCTGCGGCTGGCCGGCCGCGCTGGCCACTAGTCTTCCCTGCTCCCCCTCTTCCTTCTCTTCTATTCTCTCATTTTCTCTCCCCTCTATTGGATTCAACCCATAAATCCAATACTTATAAACCCTTTAACCCCAATTCACTTATATTATTGGATTTGGGTTCGGGTTAAAATAGAAACCTGTTAGGAGCCCAAATCTGCTTCTAAACCCAATAAAGGTATATTTACTTAAAACCCCGAAGATATTTATACTATTTACAATTTAGATCTTTTGGTTTATAGATTTAACCCATTTTTATTGAATTTAGTGTTGGGCGATATCTGGAGCATCTAGAGTCTGATTGGATGATTCTTGAGCCGTTGCGATTGTAGAAAAACGAGTTACATCTTGTAATATCTATGTGAGTGTTTTTATTTTACAAATTTATTTAATCATGATAAATGAAATTAATTGATTGTTTTATTTAATAAATTGTGACTATTGGTAAATCATTATAATTATTATTTAATAAAATGTTATTATCGATAAATCACTGTAATTAGAATATACATGATTATTATTTAAACATAATCGATAAACTAATAATTTATTTTGTTTCTTGATTTATTATAAAATATAGATGAACTATCTAAATATCGGGACTAATAACTTAATAATTTTAATAAGTAAAT